>JBBPKP010000706.1:0-11220 GCA_038089335.1 Boletellus aff. obscurococcineus | reverse complement strand
CCGACAACCTCCGCGTCACCCGCGAATCGCGCAAACTCTCGGAGAAGTGGCTCGGGCCATTCACGGTGAAGGGAATGAAGGGACCAAATGCAGTGGAACTCCACCTACCGGCGGACATAAGAATCCACCCGGTGGTAAACGTCTCACGCGTAAAACCGTACAAGGAGCGCCTGGAGGGACAACCAATCAGAGACCTGGGACCAGTCCATGTCACAGAAGACCGCGAAGAGGAGTACAAGGTAGACTACATCGTCGACGCCCGCCCAAAAGGGAAAGGATGGGAATACCTCGTCCACTGGACAGGGTATGACGAATCAGAACGAACATGGGAACCCAAACGAAACCTCACTAACGCCGGGGAAGCCCTAGAGGAATTCCATGAACGAAACCCACGTCTCAAACTCCACCATGCCTTCCTCCCCACCCCCTGCCTATTCAACCCTTACCCCGAGGATCCCACCTGGTGTGCATTACCCCATCGTTATCCAGAGTCTGACGCATAGAGAGGGGGTGGTGTTACGGGCCACTTTCCGCAACCTAGAGACGTAACGGACAACCTAACCATAGTACGTTTCACCTGCTAACCCTTAGCTAACCCTTGGCAGGGAAACCTCTTTACAACTATGTACCAGGGCTAGTGCCACCTTCGCCTTCAGACTTCCATTTCTGTGGCGCAGCTACCGTTGCCGTGCACAGCCTTTTCATCTCCATGCTGTGCAAGGCTGTACCATAGCCCCATTTCATCTCCGCGCTGTGCAAAGCTGTGCCAACGCCACCATCACGTTTCAGCCACTGATGCACAGCCCACACAGCCTTGCGCAGCAGGTGACTCGTACGATACGACTCACATGGACTCTTATGATACACCCAAATCGGGCCCCCTCTCACCCACTAGCACGGTCACTACCCAAACATGTACAAACAGTAGAATAGTATATAAACCCGGGTGACTGAGCTGAACCCCAGTTCAGTCTCTTGGACCTTTACCTCCACCATCAGGGCTTAGCCTTGCTAGCTCTTCACTCTCACCTCTAGTCCTCCACCCCTTCATAAGCCCAGTTGCTGGACTGCTGTACGCATCCGGACATAGGCTATAGTTGGGTTGTTTCACTGCAAGAAACCCGGGTAAACCTCGAAGCCACCGCCGAGAAAATGAAGTGCACCGCAGAGAACTCGCGGATCCTCGCACCAGAGTACAAACCAGGTGACCTCGTACTTCTCACCACCGACAACCTCCGCATCACCCGCGAATCACGCAAACTCTCGGAGAAGTGGCTGGGACCATTCACGGTGAAGGGAATGAAGGGACCAAACGCGGTGGAACTCCACCTACCGGTGGGCATACGGATCCACCCGGTAGTAAATATCTCGCATGTAAAGCCATACAGAGACCACCTCGAAGGACAACCAGTCAGGGACCCCAGACCAGTCCACGTCACAGAAGAGCGAGAAGAGGAGTACGAGGTGGATTACATTGTCGACGCGCGCCCGAAGGGAAAGGGATGGGAGTACCTCATGCACTGGACAGGATATGACGAATTGGAGCATACGTGGGAACCCAAACGAAACCTCACTAACGCCGGGGAAGCCCTAGAGGAATTCCACGAACGGAACCCCCGCCTCAAACTTCGCCATGCCTTCCTCCCCACCCCCCGCCTATTCAACCCCTACCCCAAGGACCCCACCTGGTGTGCACTACCCCGCCGTCATCCTGAGTCTGATGCATAGAGAGGGGGTGGTGTTACGGACCGTTTTCCGCAACCTAGGCTTAACCACGGACAACCTAACCATAGTACGTTTCACCTGCTAACCCTTAGCTAACCCTTGGCAGGGAAACCCCTTTACGATACAAGTACATTACCAGGGCTAGCGCCACCCTCCCCTTCAGACTTTCATTTCCGCGGCGCAGCCATCATTGCCATGCACAGCCTTTTCATCTCTGTGCTGTGCAAGGCTGTACCATAGTCCCCTTTTCATCTCTGCGCTGTGCAGGGCTGTGCCACTGCCACCATCACGTTTCAGCCACTGATGCACACCCCACACAGCCTTGCACAGCAGAGGACTCGTACGATACAACTCACACGGACTCTTACAATATGCCCGATTGGGCTGCCTCTCGCTTTCTAGCACCGTCGCTACCAAACATGTACAAACACTAGGATAGTATATAAACCTGGGCGACTGAGCTGGAACCCCAGTTCAGTCTCTTGGACTTTCACCCTCATCATCAGGGCTTAGCCTCGCTAGCTCTTTACTCTCACTTCTAGTCTTCGCCCCTTCATAAGCCCAGTCGCTGGACTGCTATATGCATCCAGACATAGGCTATAGTTGGGTTGCTTCACTAGACTGAACTCACATCGACGACCTCTTGGCCACACCGCCGTCAAGCCCTCATCGCCACTGTCACCACCACCTCGCAGGATCCAGCTCAGCATAGCCGGGGATCATTAGTAAGTGCACCGGGGCACTTGCCAAAGTGCCATACTACTAGCTAGAGTACTACGGCGGATACTGACAGGAGTCAGTGTCTTTACCACAGCTGTCAGAGAGAGAGTCTGCCACCCCACCAGGCCTAGTGCATGGGGCAGGCATCCGCGTGAAACAAGAGTCCGTCGACACCTCCGCCGCCCTCGTCGACCCCAATGACCCCGACCGAGACCCCAACGATGACCCGGTCCGATACCAGTCCCCTCTGCCCTGCTATACGTCCCTCGTGAGCTCCTGCCGTGCCACCCCCGGGAACGCATCGTCCCGCCATTCCTCCACCCCGGACCTTGAATACCCTCCCGTGCTAAATTGGGAGAATCGTGGTTTATTTCATCTGTTCGAAGAGTGGATCTCGGGACTACCATTGCCCAGAGCAGTAGAGGAATTAGTCGAGGAAGGAATTAGGCAGAGAGAGAGAGCAAAGGAAAGGTCAGAGAGCCCCCTCACCCCCATACCAGAGGAGCTACCCGCTCCACCACCTGCCACCGCCACACCCCAGGACATCTGGGCCTAGCCCCGCCCCATCTGCCACCGCCTCCGCCAGGTACATTGGTACCGGTACGACCGTCTTTGAGAAGAAGACTACCCTAGGGAGGCCCACCTCCCCTACCTCCGCCCCCACACCGCCTTACGCCCACCACGGCGATAATAGATAAGCTCACCCTCTACTTCCTCATCCTAGTCGTTGCCCCTTTCCTCATAATAATATATCTGATCTATGCCATCTATATCCGAGTGATCCACAAGCAAATCCAGCTCCGCCAAGCTATAGTCCTCATCCACAGAGAAACCACCAACATCCTCATGCTCGAAGTTGGCGCTGTCAACCCGTGGGCAACAAACAACTGGCAACCCATGGACAACAATTGGCATATCGACCCCGTAGACGAATTCCCCACCCAGAATGACGACTAAGATGTCCGCCCCACCATCCCTTGAGGACATAGTCAACCAACTCGCCCTCCAGGCCGCAGAGCTGCACCTGCAGCAAACTAGAATCCAAGAACTCATTGAGCAATGAGACCGGGCCACCAAAGTAGTTGCCAATGCCACGCAGAGAGCCCAGACCGTGGAGTCCAGGGCACAGGAAGCAGACCAGCGTGTCCGTGAATTCATAGATTTACAGGAATGGGCCAGCACCCCAGGAACAACCGCCAAAGGAAGCTCAAAGATCGAGATCTTTGCAGACCCCGGAGAATATGACGGGTCCAAGGCCAAATTCGAAGAATGGTGGACGAAGATGCAGGCATGGCTGGACACCAACCCTGCCTCGTTCAAACTGGTACCGACATCGCTACCAGATCTGGAATATGACTGCCCCCCTACAGAAAAGAACTGCACCTATGCCGTACTATCACGGCTAAAGGGTTCTAAGGCTGGGCTGTTCACCGAGTTGGAGCTAGAAAAGCTCGCAGAAGGAAACCCACATCTAGGATGGTGGGTAAATCTAAAGAACGAGATCGAGGGGCTGTTCTACCCAGTTCACACAAGGGACTTCGCCCTCAATCAACTCATGGTGCTGAAACAGGGCACCGCCGACATCGATACCTTCATTGCCAAATGGAGGGCACTGCAGACACATACGCAGGTAGATGAAACCTTCGGCATGTATCTACTCAAGCATGGGGTTTCTGAAGAGATAAAATGGGAACTCTACACCAAGGCAAGAAGGAAGGGAACCATCAATAAAACCCTTCTAGAAGTTCGGGAGATCAGTAGAGCCTTCGAAGACTACCGACTTGCCACCACCTCATCCAAGAAGGATCTAGAGGCCAAGGAACCGAAGCGCGACCGCAGGGACACTCGCGCTATCCCAACAAGGACCCTGCCCACACTGGCAGGCTGCTGGAACTGCAGAGACCAAGGCCACTTTGTGGCAAAATGCCCGAAGCCAAGCACGAGATGCCCTGAGTGCAGAAGAAGCCGTGGGGACCACCTAGGGTCGTGTTCGAAGAAGAAGCGACAGACCTGCCTCGCGATAGAAGACAATTGGAGGAAGATGAGCAACGATGAAGCCATCTCCTACTTCGCCAGGAAGCTCAGGGACCACAAGGAAACCCCCACTGAAGGCGCACTCAAGAAGCCAGACGGCACCAGGGAAGAAGACAAGGAAGACAACGATGACCGCCGGGGGACCAAATCCGGGAAGAAGTTATTCGGTTTCACTCTTAACCAGGGTTTTCGCAAGGCAACCTAAGCGCGTTGGGTGCTAAGGTTGCAAAGGACAAGGTTTGGAACTCGGGAACTAATGTATTAACAAAGTCACACGTACAGGATACGATGTCAGGGGCGTCTCGAGAGACTAACAAGTGCGGCCAGGACTTAAAACCAGTGCTTAATTCCCCTCTAAAGGCAACACCCGAGCCAAAACAAGAAACCCCAACCCCACGATGCACAAGGACTATCCATCAGGAAGAGGAAGTCCGCGTCCCCCTACGACTTGCCGCTCGGCAAGATAACCTAACCTGGCACAAGATGCCTGCACTCCTGGATAGCAGGGCCTCCCACGTCTTCTTAGACTGCAAATGGGCGCTGGCCCGCGGTATCCCCATGAGGCCCCTACGCCGACCAGTAAGCATCTACAATGTGGACGGCACAACTAACTCCACCGGAAGGATCACCCATGCCGCCGAGCTGATCGTACAGATCGAAAACCACTAAGAAATTCTCACAGCGGAAGTCACAGAACTAGCCAACGTTCCCCTGATCTTAGGACACATGTGGCTAAAGCACCACAACCCGGAAATCAACTGGAGGACCGGAGAGGTGAAAACTACCCGCTGCCCCCATATGTGTAAGGAGCTCCGCTGCAGCAGGCACACCCAGCTATGGGAACAGAACGAGGCTTGGAAAGCCTACCAGATAAGAAGCACCCTACCAGAGATACGGGTGTCAGCAGGAAGCACAGTCGAAGAACTTGTGCCAAAGAAGTATTGGAAGTGGAAAAAGGTTTTCTCAAAAGGAGAATTGGAACGAATGCCCGTACGAAAGCCATGGGATCACGCCATCGACCTAAAAGAGACATTTGAGGCAAAAAAGGGACAGATAATCCCCTTATCACCTAAGGAACAGGAAGAAGTCTCAGAGTTCATCGATGACCAACTAAGGAAGGGATATATCCGCCCCTCTAAGTCCCCCCAAACGAGCCCTGTCTTCTTCATACCTAAGAAGGATGGCAAGAAGCGCATGGTCCAAGACTACCGATACCTAAACGAGCACACGGTATGGAACAACTACCCATTTCTGCTCATCTCGTAACTCGTGGACTGCCTAAAAGGGGCCAAACTTTTCACTAAGATGGATCTCCGATGGGGCTACAATAACATCCGCATAAAAGAAGGGGATGAATGGAAGGCCGCATTCACGTGTCACCGCGGCTTGTACGAACCCCTAGTCATGTTCTTCGGACTAATGAGCTCCCCCTCCACATTCCAGTCCATGATGAACGACATTTTTGGAGACATGGAAGGAGTGGTCGTAGTTTATATCGATGACCTCCTGATTTTCACGAAAACGGACAATGCCAAAGAACACAAGCAGATCGTGAAAGAAGTGCTGAGAAGGCTAGAAGAAAACGACCTCTTCGTAAAACCGGAGAAATGCACGTTCTTGGCAAAGGAGGTCAAATTCTTGGGTATGATCGTGAGCGAGAACAGAATAAAGATGGAGAAAGATAAGGTAGAAGCCATCCTAGATTGGCCATGGCCGAAGAACCTCCGAGGAGTAAGGAGTTTCCTCGGGCTCGCCAACTTCTACTGCCGCTTCATCAAAGACTACGTGGCAATCGCCAGACCCCTCAACGACCTAACAAAGAAAGACGTTCTATTCATATGGGGAGAAGCCCAGCAGGAGGACTTCGACGGCCTCAAATACAAATTCACCACAGCCCTGATCTTAGTCACACCAGACCTAGACTTGGAACTCTGCCTTGAGACCGACGCATCGGACTTCACCACAGGGGCTGTGCTATCGGCCAAAGTAAACTAGAAGTGGCACCCAGTCGCATTCTATTCCCACTTCTTTAATGACACTGAATGAAATTATCAGGTGTTCAATAAAGAAATGCTTAGCGTGATCAGGGCGCTGGAACAGTGGCGCCACTATCTGGAAGGGGCCAGGCACCAGTTCAAGATCTGGAACGACCACCAGAACCTACAGTGGTTCATGCAGAAACAGGACCTTAACCGCCGACAGGCCCACTGGGCCCAGTATTTATCCTGATTTAACTACAAGTGGGTGCATAAACCAGGCGCCACCATGGGTAAAGTAGACGCGCTGTCCCGACGAGAGGATCACGCCGAGGGCGTTGAAAATGACAATCGGCAACAGACACTCATGGAACTGGGGAAGATGAGCACCCGAACCACAAAGGTAGAACTGGAAGGAGACACAATCCGAGACAGGATTCGCATGGGAACGATGAAGATGCGGGAATCCCAGATCACCGACGTGGAAGACAAAGGCTTCGGGATAACAGAAGATGGAGTATTCGAGAAGAACGGAAGGATTTTCACCCCGGACGACGAAGATCTCAGGATGGCAGTAATCACCGCACACCATGACTCCCCCTCGGCAGGGCACCCCAGAAGGGAAAAGACCCTCGACCTAATCCAACGGAACTACTGGTGGCCAGGGGCCAAGAAACAAGTAGAAGAGTACGTCTCACGATGCCACACATGCCAAAAGATGAAAACCGGCAACCAACCTCCTGCCAGGAAACTCCAACCCCTCGAGATCGCAAAAGGTCTGTGGACAGACATCTCCGCAGACTTCATCACAGACCTTCCCACATCCAATGGCCACGACTCCATTCTCGTCGTCATGGACCGATTCTTGAAAGAAGCGGAATTCATCCCCACCACCAAAGATATTACGGCACTCGGCATGGCAAAACTCTTTCTGCACCACATATGGAAAACCCACGGCATCCCCCACACCATAGTCTCTGATCGCAGCCCACAGTTCACGTCACAGGTCATGAGGGATCTGTGTGCCCAACTCCAGATCACACCCAAACTATCCACAGCGCACCACCCTCAGACCGATAGACAAACGGAACGCATGAACCGCGACCTCCTCCAATACCTCCAAACCTTCTGCTGCGAACGACAGAAGGACTGGTCCAACTGGCTCCCTATCGCGCAATTTGCGCACAACAACCGCACGTCCACAGCAACAAAGCGCTCCCCCTTCCAAATCACACGTACCTACACCCCCCGAATCGGAATGGAACCCAGAACATCTAAAGCTCCCACAGCGGACGAGCTTGCATCCAGAATAGAAACCACGCTGCATGTTACGGACCACTTTCTGCAACCTAGAGACGTAACAGACAACCTAACCATAGTATGTTTCACCTGCTATCCCTTAGCTAACCCTTGGCAGGGAAACCTCTTTACAACTACATACCAGGGCTAGTGCCGCCTTCGCCTTCAGACTTCCATTTCCGCGGCGCAGCTACCGTTGCCATGCACAGCCTTTTCATCTCCGCGCTGTGCAAGGCTGTACCATAGCCCCATTTCATCTCCATGCTGTGCAAAGCTGTGCCAACGCCACCATCACATTTCAGCCACCGATGCACAGCCCACACAGCCTTGCGCAGCAGGTGACTCATACGATACGACTCACACGGACTCTTATGATACGCCCAAATTGGGCCCCCTCTCACCCACTAGCATGGTCACTACCCAAACATGTACAAACAGTAGAATAGTATATAAACCCGGGCGACTGAGCTGAACCCTAGTTCAGTCTCTTGGACCTTTACCTCCACCATCAGGGCTTAGCCTTGCTAGCTCTTCACTCTCACCTCTAGTCCTCCACCCCTTCATAAGCCCAGTTGCTGGACTGCTGTACGCGTCCGGACATAGGCTATAGTTGGGTTGTTTCACTAGACTGAACTCACATCGACGACCTCTTGACCGCACCGCCATCAAGCCCTCGTCGCCACTGTCACCACCTCGAAGGATCCAGCTCAGCGTAGCCAGGGATCATTAGTAAGCGCACCGGGGCACTTGCCAAAGCGCCATACTATTAGCCAGAGTACTACGGCGGATACTGACAGGAGTCAGTGTCTTCACCACAGCCATCAGAGAGAGAGTCGGCCACCCCACCAGGTCTAGTGCACAGGGCTGCCATCCGCGTGAAGCAAGAGTCAGTCGACGCCTCTGCCACCCTCGCCGATCCCAATGACCCGGACTGCAATCCCAACAACGATCCAGTCATCTACCAGTCCCCTCCGCCCCGCTATACGTCCATCGCGAGCTCGCGCCACGCCACCCCCGGGAACGCATCATCCCGCCATTCCTCCACCCCAGACCTCGAATACCCTCCCATGCTAGACTGGGAGAATCGTGGTTTATATCATCTATTCGAAGAGTGGATCTCAGGCCTACCGTTGCCCAGAGCAGTCGAGGAATTAGTAGCGGAAGGAATCAAGCAGAGACAGAGAAGTGAGGAAAGGCCAGAGAGCCCCCTCACCCCCATACCAGAAGAGCCACCCGCTCCACTACCCGTCGCCGCCGCACCCCAGGACATCTGGGCTGAACCCCGCCCCATCTGCCGCCGCCTCCGCCGGGTACATTGGTACCAGTACGACCGTCTTCAAGAAGAAGACTACCCCAGAGAAGCCCGCCTCCCTTACCTCCGCCCCCACACCGCACTATGCCCACCACGGCGACAATAGATAAGCTCGCCTTCTACTTCCTCACCCTAGTAGTTGCCCCCCTCCTTTCCATAATATACCTAATCTACTCCGTCTACCTCCGAGTGATCTGCGAACGAGGCCGACTCTGCCAATCAATCGTCCTAATCCGAGGAGAGATCACTCGCAAATTCACGTTCAAAATCATCGCCAACGACCCGCAGGTAGCAAACGCCTGGGCCCCCGTACAGAACGATTGGCATATTGACGCGGTAGACAAATTCCCCACCCAGAACGACAACTAGGATGTCTGCCCCACCATCACTTGAGGACGTAGTCAACCAACTCGCCCTCCAAGCCGCAGAACTGCGCTTGCAGCAAACAAGAATCCAGGAACTCATTGAGCAACGAGACCGGGCCGCCGAAGTAGTTGCCGATGCCATGCAGAGAGCCCAGACCGCGGAATCCAGGGCACAAGAAGTGGACCAGCACATTCGCGAATTCATAGGGTTACAGGAGTGGGCTGGCGCCCCAGGAACAACTGCCAAAGGAAGCTCGAAGATCGAGATCTTCGCGGACCCTGGAGAGTACGACGGGTCCAAGGCCAAATTCGAAGAATGGTGGATGAAGATGCAGGCATGGCTGGACACCAACCCTGCCTCGTTCAAACTGGTACCGACATCGCTACCAGACCTGGAATACGATTGCCCGCCCACGGAAAAGAACCGCACCTACGCCCTACTATCACGGTTGAAAGGTTCTAAGGCTGGGCCGTTTGCCGAGTCAGAGCTAGAGAAGCTCGCAGAAGGAAACCCACATCTAGGATGGTGGGTGAATCTAAAGAACGAGATTGAAGGGCTGTTCCGCCCAGTTCACATGAGGGACTTCGCCCTCAACCAACTCATGGTGCTAAAACAGGGCACCGCCGACATCGATACCTTCATCGCCAAATGGAGGGCACTGCAGACATGCGCGCAGGTAGATGAAACCTTCGGCGTGTACCTACTCGAGCATGGGGTCTCCGAGGAGATTAAATGGGAACTCTACACCAAGGCAAGAAGGAAGGGAACCATCAATGAAACCCTTCTCGAAGTCTGGGAGATCGGTAGAGCCTTCGAAGACTACCAACTCACCACAGCCTTATCCAAAAGGGACCTGGAGGCCAAAGAACAGAAGCGCGACCGCAGAGACACTCGTGCCACCCCCACGAGGACCCCGTCCGCACTGGCAGGCTGCTGGAACTGCGGAGACCAAGGACACTTCGTGGCAAAATGCCCGAAGCCAAGCACAAGGTGCCCTGAGTGCAGGAGAAGCCGCAGGGACCACCTAGGGTCATGTTCGAAAAAGAAGCGACAGACCTGCCTCGCAATAGAAGACGATTGGAGGAAGATGAGTGATGATGAAGCCATCTCCTACTTCACCAGGAAACTCAGAGACCATAAGGAGACCCCCACCGAAGGCACACTCAAGAAGTTGGACGGCGCCAGGGAGGAAGACACAAAGGAAGACGAAGACCGTCGGGGAACCGAATCCGGAAAGAAGCTGTTTGGGTTCACCCTCAGCCAGGGTTTTCACAAGGCAACCTAAGCATGTCGGGTGCTAAGGTTGTAAAGGACAAGGTTCGAAACTCGGGTACTAATGTATTGACAAAGTCGCACGTACAGGATATGATGTCAGGGGCGTCTCAAGAGACTAACGAGTGCGGCCGGGACTGGAAACCAGTGCTTAATTCCCCTCTAAAGGCAACACCTGAGCTGAAACAAGAAAACCTGACCCCCCGATATACAAGGACTATCCACCAGGAAGAAGAAGTCCGCGTCCCCTTACGACTTGCCGCCCGGCAAGACAACCTAACCTGGCACGAGGTGCCCGCACTCCTAGACAGCGGGGCCTCCCACGTATTCCTAGACCATAAATGGGCACAGGCTCGCGGCATCCCTATGAGACCCCTCCGCCGACCAGTGAGCATCTACAACGTGGACGGCACGACTAACTCGGCAGGAAGGATCACCCACACCACCGAGCTTATTGTACAAATCGGGAATCACCGGGAAATCCTCACTGCGGAAGTCACAGAGCTGGCCGACGTA
>JBBPKP010000704.1:0-11226 GCA_038089335.1 Boletellus aff. obscurococcineus | reverse complement strand
GGATACTGTTATGACCATGACAACTCTGCCCATTTTTCCTTTCCTCCTCTTCATATTTAGTTTCCTCCACTTTCCTCCAACTGACAATGTAGTTACTCCCCTCCAACATTCCTTTATTTAGCTTCATTCCAGACTTCTGGTCACCAGCTCACTGGTGACGTAGATAATTCCTTTCGGTGTTCCATACATGCTGACCTGTCACCCCAGTGACACACACCATATGGTAGTAGATATGTATCATATGATACCAGATGTGCATCATGTGGTAGCAGACATGTCGCACATGGTATTTAGTTCCTCTGCTCATGGATTTAATCTGTAGTATGCTGGGGACTTACTCCCCAGTTCAAATATTGACTTCGTCTCCATCCTCTCATTCTCTCTTTGTTCCTCCTCGCTCCTCTACTTCATCAGACTTGTCCTCTGGCATCGTAGTCCGTCCCCCCCTGTCCGGACTTCCGTCCAAATACAAGGACCGGGACTGCACAAGGGCACAGGACATAACCTGAAGCCAACATCCTCATCCCTCTGTTCCATGTCCAACTACGCCTGACCTCTGACCCTGCTTTCCACTGCTCCAACAGAGCAGAGTTCAAGTGGAGGTGTTAGACTTAACAAGTAACTACATTGTCAGTCAGAGGAAAGTGGAGGAAAGTGGAGGAAACTAAATATGAAGCAGAGGAAAGGAAAAATGGGTGGAGTTGTCATGGTTGTGACAGTATCCCCCCTTTAGGGCTGGAACCCATAATGGCCCATAAAAGGTGAAACTGCTGACTCACTGCTCTTAACCCATAACCACCATATTGAAGTGCCCAACCCAAGGACACAACTGGACCCAAGTGCCATCAGAGGAGTTGCTCTCTGACCATTCTGATGATGACAACATGATGGCAGTGAAGCAGGAGGAGCAGACATGGCAGAGTGAGGTGGTGCATGTGAAGAAGTGCGAGGAGTGGATGTGGTGGAGCAAGGTGGTGCACACAAAGAAGTGCGAGGAGGTGCATCATTGCAATGAATGCCTAGTCAGAACTGATGGTGACCAGTGGGCAAGGAGGGAATGGGAGGAGGCAGAGTGCCAGAGATGTGAGGAGGAGCAGTGCTGGAAGCTGAGAAGCAGCAGGAGCTCAAGGTGACATGCTGATGGATGGTGGAGGCAGCCCAGAAGTGGGCAGAGAATATTGAGTGCTAGCAGGTGGAGTTGGTGCAGGGCATCCAGGCGCCCTGTGCACACTGCAAGAAGAATCCTAGGGTATGTGTTCTGCAACTGAATGTGTGGAAGGTGATGGCATGCATGCCATGCTTCAAGGCTTGCAAGCCTTGTAGCTGGAGAGGGGCAGAGGGCAGAGTGCAAGCAGGATGGAGGAGGCTGTAGGCAGAGGTGATGTCACTGAGGGGTGCACCTGTGAAGAGGGTGTGGAGGTTGGTGGAGGTGGAGAGGACAGGAGTGATGCTAGAGGATGAGGATGAGGACACTGAGGTGGAGGAGGACAAGGAGGGGCTCATGCTGTGGAGGTTGATGGAGGTCACCACATTGCACATTGACGGGCTGGGGATGCTCGTGGAGACACTGGCAGCAGTGGTGGAGAAGATGGAGGTGTGGGAAAAGGAGGTGGAGGAAAAGAAGGTGGAGGAAGGAGCAGGGAAAGGGAAGGAAGCAGAGGGAGAAGGAGCAGAGGAGTTTTGGTCTAATCCTAGTCTGTTGTCCCAGACACAGGCATAGTTAGCACCTACATACTGGTAATATGATCATTTCAGGGTCAGAGCAGGTCAGAGCAGAGTAGAGCAGCCCTAAGCAGACCAGTGAGGTCCAGGCTTGGTTGGGTATCGTGCATGGAAGTTGTCAACGAGTTTGCTTGCATTGCCTAGTTCTGTTGTGAGCAGCCATGAGGTTTCATCATTGGTCCCCTTGTAGCCAGCCCACTTGACGAGGTAGAGGAATTGGCACTGGCATCTGTGGCAATTGATTTTGGAGTTGAGAATCTCTGGAATCTCGTATTTGACTTCTCTGTCAATCTCAATCGGAGGTGGCGGAGGTACCATGCAATTTGGAATTGCATTAGGAACTGCTGGCTCAACCTGTGAGACATGAAAGACAGGGTGCATGGACCTCATGGACTCTGGGAGTCAGAGTGTGACGGAGTGAGTTCTGGGTTGGGCAATGATTTTGAACAGGCCAAGGTTTTTGTCTGACAGCTTCTGAGAGGGGTGTGTCATCCAGAAGTACTTGGCCTTGATATATGCTTCATCACTGACCTTGAGGTCTGGCAGAGGGATGCACCAAGCATCAGCAGGGGCTTGGTAGTGTTACTGAGCCAAAGCCATCTCTGAGTGGAGGAACTCATGGAGCTCCTGCAAGTCGGAGGTGTATTCTTGGGTGCAGGAGGATATAAGAGAGAGGGTGGAGTTGACCATGTGTTACAAAATGAATATTCTATTCTTTTTCTCCACATTGTTCTCAGCACAACAGTGCCACTTCTATTTACTTTCCCACAGTCACATGACAGACCACATGACTTTCCCATGCTTGATGTCACTTTCCCATGAAAGACCCCCATAACATCATACTCTCACATTCCATTTTACACTTATTTACATTTCCATCTTATCTTATCTAATCTCTAACCAATCACATCCACAGTAACGATTTATCAAGACAAGAGACACTTAGTCTCCAATGACCCATGATGACATTATAGTCCAGGCCAGTCTATAACATCATCATGACATCATTAGCTTACAAAGATATTACTAATTACCTTGTATTTTAGTCATTATTTAGTCAGCCTCCATCACACCATCTAACATTATAATGGCATGATATGGCACCATACTCTATACCCTAGTCACATGACTTCCCTGTATAGTAATTAAACCACAACATGTACAAACAGTAGAAGAGTATATAAAGCCAAAGCTCTTTGCTGGATGTCCTCCAGTGAAGTTCTTTTGGTCATTCCTGGATAAGAGGTGCTACACTAAGAGCTTACTCCCATCTACTAGTCACTGGTGATTAGGATTTGGTCTCTCCTTTCCTAGTAGATTCTGGTGAGTCATTCAGTTGTTTCACCATGAGGTTGGGGTGATATCCCTTATTAGTGAAAAAGGGTGATATGCACGTTGTTGTTACATGAAAGTAAAACAAGAGTGGACAAGACAAGGGTCTACCTTAGGGAGGACACTCACGAAGAGGTGCGACAACGTCCCAAGATAAACAATGAAGTGACTTGAAAGATAAGCCTTGGAATGGGCTTAGATGCAGAGGATTCCCAGTGGGACTTTAGGAGACAAGGGGACACTCAAGAACGCTTATATTGCATAGATCAAGTATAAAGTACATGGGTGTGATGCAAGGCTTTATATACTAGAGAAGTGGGCACACAGACCACTTACTAAGAAAGGGATAAAAGAGGACAAGGGTAAGAGTAAGCAGCAATGACAAGCAGAGCAAGGTCATCAGTTGAAAGACTAATCAAAGGTTGGTAAGTGCTTGAAGGGTTACCATAGAGAGTTAGAGGGCCAAGTAGAAAGAAAAGCATAACATTACCCCCTTACTAGATTTGAAATTCCTAAGTTCAAAAAGACAAGAGTTGTAGATTAAAAAAGGTCAGAGGTGGTTTGCAAAGGAGGGGAATCAAACCCCAAAACATATGACTCATCTTCCTCAATGTCTTCCCCCACAGATCCTTCCTCGTCCTCCAGGTTCACTGGGTTTTGCTTGATTGGGAGGCCTCTCCAATTAGTGGTAGGATGATGAGGGAGAGATCCCACCGCAGTAAGAGTGTGTCCACTGGACATAGTCCAAGTGATGGGTTCTGGGAATTGAGAAGAAGGCAGGGAGGAGATAGGGCATTGGGTGGAGAGGTGGCCAGGGGCCCAGCAACCGCAGTTGTTGCACATGTAGACAGGGCACTCACAAATATAGTGCCCTAAGCAGTGGCAATTGAAGCATAAGTCGTAATAACACAGATGGTCAGAAGGAAGGGGGGTGGTGATGGGATTCCACCAGGCTTCCAGATGCAGGAGGAAGGCTTCCTCATTAGGGGTAAGGGGGGCAGATGAGGCAGAGGGGCTCCTGGGTTTGACTGGGGGGTCCCTAGGAGGAACAGGAAATGGGGGAGGAGAGGAAGAGGGGGATCCCTCAGTGGAGTGGTGATTGGCAAGGTTTTCTGTGATGGTGCAAGCAACTGGGGAGATGTCTCTGGCCTCAAGCTGATCCAGGGCAACCAGGGTGTTTGGAAGAGTGACCTTGTGGATGTGACCTTGTGGATATGACAAATGAGAGTGGGCAAGAACTGCCCAGAGTGGTTGGAAGAAAGGTTGGACTTGAAGAGGGGAATGTAAAGAAGTAAATGGGCATTTTGTGAATAAATGTTTCAAAGCACACTGATAGGGGAGTCTTCCCCAACAAGGCTTTCAAAGGCAAGGGCAAGGGAGCAGTTTTTGAGGCATTGGGCGATGACCTCGAGGTTTTCCTCAGTGGGTTCAGGAGCAAGGTGAAGAGCCACAGCAGGGAGGTTGTTGGAGGAAGACATAGTGGTGTTGGGGCAGGGAGAACAATGAGTGAATAGCAGGGAAGTTTCTGGGAGGATGCTCATGAAGAGGTACAACAATGTCCAAAAACTCGCCTGCTATCAAAGCAAATGGAGGGTCTTGTACTCAGAGAGGATGTCTGAGGCATGGCAGAGATTAACTTCTGGTTCCCATGTGTTTTCCAAAGAATGATACCCTTTCCACTTGGTTAGATACTGGAAGCAGCCAGGGGATCCCTTGTGTGAGAGAATTCCCTTAACTTCATGCTCCTCCTTGCTATCTATAATGTCAGGAGGTGGAGTGGGAAAGGACAGACCATGTGCTTCAGTTTGCCGATAGAAAGATAGAAGCAAGGCATGGAAAACATCATGGATCTTCCAGGAAGGAGGGAGTCTGAGGCAGTAGGTGAGTGGGGATAGTACCTGGGCTATCTCAAAGGGGCCATGATGTTTGGGAGCAAGTTTCCTGGAGGGGTGAGGAATGTGGAGATTGGTGGCCTCAAGCCATACCTTATCTCTGACTTTCCATGGGAAGAAGCTTTGGGTGACATGTTGAGACATTGCCAAGTGAGCTGAGTCATGCACAGCAAGGGCTTCTTCCCTTGCTTTGGTCAGGGATTCTAGCCGATCTGTCAGCACCAGGATGAAGGTTTTCCCTATCAAAGGGAAGGAGCGTGGTTCATAGCCATGGATTAGAGAGAAGGGGGACACTTTGGTGGAACTATGAGGGACAGAATTGTGGTGGAATTCTGCAGAGACAAGGAAGTCAGCCTAGGAGTTTGGGTTATTGGAACAGAAGACTCAAAGGTAGGTCTTGATTTCCTGATTTGTCCATTCAGTTTGTCTATCTGTCTGAGGGTGGTAGGCAGTGGATAAATGAATGTCATATTGGAGGAGGTGAGCTAATTCCTGAGAGAATGTGGAGGCGAACTGAGGACCTCTGTTAGAGATGATGGACTCATGGAGACCAAATCGTTTATAGACATTTTTGAAGAACAGTTTGGCCACTCCTGCAGTGTCAATGGTTTTAAGGCAAGGGCACAGAATTACCCCCTTAGTAGGCCCATGGTCAACCACAACCATGAGGGAATCATATCCTGCTGAGACAGGAAGGTCAGTGATGAGGTCCACTGAGAGTTGCTTAAATGGTAGGGTGGTCTTAGAGGGTATAGGGGTAAGTGGAGGGGTGGTGGGGTGGGTGTTGACCTTGGATTGTTGGCAAATGGCACAGCCAGAGACAAAGTTGTGAACAAAGGTTCCAAGGCCAGGCCACCAGAAGTCCCATTCCACCAGGGCTTTGGTGTGGAACTGTCATGCATGTCCTGAGGAGGGGGAGGAGTGAATAAACTGAAGGAGGGAGGAGCGAGAGGCAGGGGGGACATATAGGCATCCCTTGAAGAACAAATGGCCATTATCAAATGACCAATCAGAGAGGGCAGAGCAAGGGAATAAAGGTGAACCATCATGGATGGCTTGGAGGGCTCAAAGTACAAGGGGGTCTGAGGAGGATGAGGAGTGGATTTTTTCTAGGAGGGCAACATCTAGGGCATTAGATAGTTACATGGTCTGGGACAATGAGGGAGTTAATGTTATCCAGGGAGGTGTCTATCCAATCCTTTCATGATAGTGCATCTGCAGGTCCCATCTGAGTGCCAGGAGATACTTTCCAGGTGATGTCGAAGTTGAGGAGGGTGAGGGCCCATCGGGCTTGTCGACAAGAGAGTTTCCTGGGGTCCTTGAGATAGGACAGGTTCTTATGATCAGTGATGACCATGACAGGGAAGGCAGTTCCAAGGAGATAGTGTCACCATTCCTGAAGGGCTAGGATGATGGCTAGAAGTTCCCTGTTGTAGATGTCATAGTTTCATTCTGCAGGGCTGAACATCTTGGAGAAGTAGGCACAGGGATGGAGATCCCCATTGGTGGCCTCCTGAAGAAGGATGGCCCCTGCAGCAAGGAGGGAGGCATCAGTCATGAGGGAAAATGGTTTTGAAGTATCAGGGAGGGAGAGGACTGGGGCAGAGCAAAAGATGGACTCAAGGGACTCAAAGGCCTTTTCCTGGAGGGAAGTCCAGAGCCATGGTTCATCCTTATGGGTGAGGAATACTAGAGGGGCGATGATGTTAGAGAAATTAGGGATGAACTTTCTATAGAAGTTAGCAAATCCCAAGAAGCTGCGGATGCCCTTGACAGAGGAGGGTGATTTCCAGTCCTTGATGGCAGCGAGTTTGAGTGGATCCATCTCAAGGCATCCTTGTCCAATGATCATGCCGAAGTATTCCATGCAGGGGGAGTCAAAAGTGCTTTTGGATAAATGAAGGGAGAGGCCATGTTCTCAAAGGTGTTGAAGGACTTGCCTGGTTTGTTTGTGGTGAAGGGCAAGGTCCCTGTTGGTATGAACTCTGATGTCATCCATGTAGATCTTTAACCAGCGTTCTGTGATCATGTCAGCAAAGATGTGGTTCATGAAAGCTTGGAATGTAGGGGGAGCATCGTTAAAGCCAAAGAACATAACTGTGGGTTCAAAAAGGCCAAGAGGGGTGATGAAGGCAGCCTTCCATTGGTTCTCCTCTTGAATGCAGATGTTATTGTACCCCCATCGCACATTAAACTTGGTGAAGATGGTGGGGTCCTTCATGTTGTCAATAAGGTCAGAGATCAGAGGTAGAGGATAGGCGTTTCAGATGGTGTGGGAGTTATGATAGCGGTAATCCTGGCAGGGTCACAGAGATCCATCCTTCTTAGGGATGAAGAAGAATGGGGAGGCTTGGGGTGATTTTGAGGGGATGATCTGGCCAGTTTTCAAATGCTCATAAACAAAGTCCTCACAGGCTTTCCTTTCGGCAGGGTTGAGGGGGTATACCTTGGCGATTTTTGGGACAAAGGAGGGTTTGAGTTCGATGGTATGATCATCAGGTCAGTGAGGGGGTAGTTCACTAAATAGCTTTTCAGAGAACACATCAGAGAAATTGGCACACCACTCAGGGAGTTCCTGCTCCTTGGGGGTTTCCTGCTGTGCAAGTTGGGTAGAGAGTGTGGTTTTGTTGATGTCTTTGCCCTTCTGGCCTCAAGGAGGACACTCATGAAGAGGTACAACAGCATCTTGAGGTGAGGGGTAAATAGCCAGTGTCCTGGAGATCCAGTCAATGTTAGAGTTCCATTTGCACAACCAGGCCATTCCCAGAATGATCTGGCACTTTCTGAGGGGGGTGACCATGAGATCAAGGTTATCGGTGAATGAGTGAAAGCAGGCTCAGGTCCTTATCTTCCACTTGATGGTCCCCTTGCTGTTGGGAGAGCCATCCACATTGTAAGCAGTGAGAGGTTTGGGTAGGGGGTGAATTCCTTGGCGAGTGAGAGGGACTAGGCTTGGATTGATGAAGTTGCCAGTTACTCCTCTGTCAATTAGAGCAATGACATCAACAGTTTAGTTGCTGGTTTGAAAATGAACTGGGAGGTGAAAAGCTCGTTGATTGGGCAAGGCACTAAGTACAATAGGGAAAGAGGATGTTGACGCAACTTTCCCATTTAAAAATCCTCTAATTTTACAGAGGCAATGTTCTCCTCCTCATTGGTTTCCTCGAAGAACATCTTTAGGGTTTGAAGGATTTCTCCTTCATCCCTTCCCTGAGTGCAAAGAGAATTGATGAAAGCATCAAGGGTAGAGGAGGGCTTAGGATTTTCGCTTGCAGGGGCAGTAGTGGTGGTGGAGCAAATGTTCTGAGGGGGCAAGGGTGTGGTCGTGGTGGCAGGGAAGTTCTTGCATTGGGTGGCATTGTGCCCAGTGTGTCGACAGTGGAAGCAATGACCTTCCTTGATGCATTTAGCACACTCAAGGAGGGTGAGTTTTGAGATGCGAACAGTGTCCACATCCATAGCATTAGGGTCAGTGGTGGGAGTGTGAGAGGAGAAGGAAGGGGGCACACGAGTCCCCTTTCTAAGTGCAGTGATGCTGGCCTTCTGAGTGTGGAAGGTCTTCGCTTTAGAGATCCAGGCAGTGATGGAGGTGGGGACTGTGTCCATGGACAAGATCATGGTTGTGATCTGCTGGTCCAGTCCAAGGGAAAATTGATCAATGAGGGTGGCATCGTCCTTGATGCCTGCTTTGGCTGCGAGGTTTTGGAAATCAGTAATGTATTTCTGAAATCCATTGTCTACCTTCCCACTAGGGCGTTTGAAAGACTTCTGAATGAGCTTGGAGAGTTCAAGGCAGGTGGTGGCTTTGACATTGAAGGGGAAAAAGGTGGACTCAAAGTTCTCCTGGAACTTGTCAAAGGTTTTATTGGTGGCGGGGGTGGTAGTATCAGCCATTTTATCATACCACATTTCAGAGAAGGAGATACTGTGTTCCTTGCTTATTTTATTGAGCAAGGTCATGATCTTTTCTTCGTCAGAGGTGTAGAGGGTTTTGTTGATGGTGAAGTAGGCCTTCATGGCCTTCATCCATCAGGTGGCATCAGCAGGTTCCCCTGAGAAATCTGCTGGGAGGGCGGCTTTGAGCTCAGACTTGGTGGTCATGGGGGAGGGGTTGACAGGGACAAGGGCTTGGGATGAGGGTGCCAGGGCTAAGGACAAAGGGGTGTTTCTGTTATGAAAGGTGTGGTTTCTGTGGTACCTGGGGGTTGGTGGCAAAGGTGAAGGGGTTCTGCTGAGGGCAGGGAATGCAGAGCTTTCCTCCTCAGAGGATTCAGGGACTCGATAGGAAATAGTGGCTGGGGTGATGCTACGGACCATGTTCCGCAACTTAGACTTAACCACGGACAATCTAACCATAGTACGTTTCACCTGCCTAACCCTTAGCTAACCCTTGGCAGGGAAACCCCTTTACGATACAAGTACGTTACCAGGGCTAGTGCCACCTTCGCCTTCAGACTTCTATTTCCGTGGCGCAGCCATTGTTGCCATGCACAGCCATTTCATCTCTGCGCTGTGCAAGGCTGTACCATAGCCTCCTTTCATCTCCGCGCTGTGCAAGGCTGTGCCACTGCCACCATCACGTCTCAGCCATCGATGCACAGCCCACACAGCCTTGCGCAGCCGGTGACTCGTATGACACGACTCACGCAGACTCTTACGATACGCCTAATTAGGCCGCCTCTCGCTTTCTAGCACAGTTGCTACCAAACATGTACAAACACTAGAATAGTATATAAACCCGGGTGACTGAGCTGGAACTCCAGTTCAGTCTCTTGGACCTTTACCTCCACCATCAGGGCTCAGCCTAGCTAGCTCTTCACTCACACCTCTAGTCTTTTGCCCTCCATAAGCCCAGTCGCTGAACTGCTATACGCGTCCGGATATAGGCTATAGTTGGGTTGTTTCACTAGACTGAACTCACATTGACGACCTCTTGGCCACACCGCTGTCAAGCCCTCATCGCCACCGTCACCACCACCGCAGGATCCAGCTCAGCATAGCCAGGGATCATTAGTAAGCGCACCAGGGCACTTGCCAAGCGCCATACTACTAGCTAGAGTACTACGGCGGATACTGACAGGAGTCAGTGTCTTTACCACAGCCGTCAGAGAGAGAATCAGCCACCCCACCAGGCCTAGTGCACGGGGCACCCATCCACCTGAAAAAAGAGTCGGTCAACGCCTCCGCCGCCCTCGCCAACCCCAACGACCCTGACCGGGATCCCAACGATAATCCGGTCATATACCAGTCCCCTCCGCCCCGCTACGTATCAATCGCGAGCTCCCGCCGCACCACCCCCGGGAACGCATCATCCCACCTTTCCTTCAGCCCCGACCTCCAATACCCTCCTGTGCTAAATTGGGAGAATCGTGGGCTCTTCCATCTGTTCGAAGAGTGGATTTTGGGCCTACCGTTGCCCAGAGCAGTCGAGGCCCTAGTTGAGGAAGGGATTGAGCAGAGACAGAGAAGTGAGGAAAGGTTAGAGAGCCCCCTCACCCCCATACCAGAGGAGCCACCCGCTCCACCACCCGCCGCCATCACCGCACCCCAGGACATCTGGGCAGAACCCCGCCCCGTCCGCCACCGCCTTCGCCGAGTACATTGGTACCGGTATGACCGTTTTCGGGAAGAAGACTACCCTAGAGAAGCCCGCCTCCCCTACCTCCGCCCCCACTCCACCCTATGCCCATCACAGCGTTCATAGATAAGCTCGCCTTCTACTTCCTCATCCTAGTTGTCGCCCCTTTCCTTTACTCAATACACCTCATCTACTCCATCTACCTCCGAGTGATCCACAAGCAAATCCAATTCTGCCAAGCCATAGTCCGAACCCGCAGAGAAACTACCAACGTCCTTACGTTCGAAATCGGCGCTATCAACCTGTGGGCAACAAACAATTGGCAACCCGTGGACAACAACTGGCACATCGACCCAGTAGACGAATTCCCCACCCAGAATGACAACTAGGATGTCCGCCCCACCTTCACTTGAGGATGTAGTCAACCAACTCGCCCTCCAGGCCACAGAGCTGCGCTTGCAGCAAACAAGAATCTAAGAACTCATCGAGCAACGAGACTGGGCCGCTGAAGTAGTTGCCGATGCAACGCAGAGAGCCCAGACCGCGGAGTCCAGGGCACAGGAAGCGGACCAGCATGTCCGCGAATTCATTGGGTTACAGGAATAGGCCGGCACCCCAGGCACAACTGCCAAAGGAAGCTCCAAGATTGAGATCTTCGCAGACCCCAGAGAGTATGACGGGTCCAAGGCCAAATTCGAAGAA
>JBBPKP010000703.1:0-11232 GCA_038089335.1 Boletellus aff. obscurococcineus | reverse complement strand
TAGTTAACTCCCACATAATGCATACTAGGTATAACCCATACTCCCTAATAACCCATAGGTTTTTGGAGTTCCTGAGTTGGTTTGCAGGGATTTTGTTACAAATTTTCCACTTTCTCCTATACATCATAGCACCATGCTTCTGGAAGCTGGAGATAGACAAAGAGAGGAGCAACGCCTCTCTTTCCTGGAAGAGTACTTCAATGTTCGATGGTCACCTCAACCTTTGAAAGGATTGCCTGATGCCACTCCTTCCCTGCCCGAGCTGTGCCCCCTCAATGAACCCCCATTCTTACCATGGGCTGGATCTTCCGATAAGGTGATGTGGCATGATGTGCTGGAATTTGACCACAAATACCCTGCAAGGTGTCTGCCTTCCACTTAGATCCTTCACCTTACTCATTCACCTCCCTCATATGTCTTCCCCTCTGCCCCATCTTACTCATTTGCCTTTCTTGTATGCTCTCCCCCTTGCCCATGTCTTCCTTTCTCAGACTCGCCTTCTCTCCTCATTAGCTTCTCTTTATAGCTAGCTCATGTTCCCTTCCTCCATATAAACTTGTGAGTTGCATACCTGTTCCCTAGTTAGATCTACACTTAACATGCCTAGAGTTTAACTCACTGCCACTGTGACTTGTGATGATCAGTGAGACCTGAGACTTCTACAAGACTTCACTTTGCTCTTAAGGAAGTGCTCGACAGTTGGACTTTACGTGTAGTGTAATAAAAGATCTAACTTGTCCCTGCCACCCCTGCTGTCATTGCAGAAGGGTGAGACCATTTTGACATCATGTCTAGAAGAGACGAATACTGGAGCTATCGACTGCCCAAATCCTCTGAAGAGGAACAAGAACAAGAAGAGACCTGCTTCAATACTAAGATTGTTGAGCCACCCCTACTGCAAACAGTGTCAGGATGACCTCCACTGCCAAACCCTCTCCTTCAATAGAGAAGACAAAGAGGACCCAGTACTACCCTTCCTGCTGTGCCTGTGCTGTCCCTTGAACCACCACCAATCTCTACACTGCAGATTCAACCCCGGAGAAATCCATTATCTGCCCAGACCTCCACCACCCCCACCCCCCAAACCATCATCCATCCCTCAACCCCTCCTATCTTCTTCACTACTACCCAGGCAGAGCTTCACGCCGCCCTTGACACCATTGAGCAAGCAGCACAAGCCATTACCCCCTCTTCCCTGAGATTCATGAATCAACCTGGATAGGCACAACCTGCATAGCAGGCCCAGTTGCAAGCAGTCCCTGCAGTGCCCGCTTTGCCAAGAACTTCTGAACTAAAGGCCAGTCTCCCTGTCAACTTTAATGGGAAACCCGAGAATGCCCAAAGATGGCTGCTCACCATGAAGGCATACTTTTATATAAACCCAGGGGTATACAACAACGATGAGATTATGATTCTCACCTGCCTCAATAAGATGGCAGAAGGATGCCCAGCTTCTTTTGCCAAGACCTAGTATCCTAAGGTGCAAGGAGCAACGTGTGTTACGCAACGCGTAAAGTCCAACTGTCAAGCACTACCTCTGAGCGTAGTGACGTCTCGTAGAGATCCGGGTCTCGCTGAGTGAACGACTGCAGCGGCGGGGAGTTAAACTCTAGCGTGTTAAGCATAGATCTAACTAGAGAACAAGTACAGGGCTCGCAGGTATTTATATGTCTGGGAAAGACAAGTTAACTATAAAGAGAAGTTAACGAGGAGGGAAGGCGAGTCCGTCAACGGAAGGCAAGGGCATAGGGTGTTCTACAAGAGGAAGGCTACTGAGTAAGACAAGATGAAGGGGATCCCGGGAAAGGAAGGCGAGGTGGTCTCTAAGAGGGAGGCAGCTCCCCAGCGAGGTACACGTTGTTGAAGTCAAGGACGTCCTGCCATGTGGCATGGTCCGGGTCATCGACCAACAGTCGGAGATCAGAGGGAAGGTGGTAGTGGGAGGGAGAGACGGGAGTCGGCGTGCCCATCGGTTGTGGGGACCATTGGACGTTGAAGTAGGATTCGAGGAAGGAAGAGTGGAGCTCATCCTGAGGGGTTTCTGGGGAAATTGTAACATTACCCCCCGGACAAGATTGATTCTCCGAATCATTCATTAGCGGGGGCAGCGGGGGAGAGTTCGTCGTCGTCGGAGGAGGAGGATAACTCGATGGGGGCGGCCCGTGTTCCACGATTTCCTGGTTCAGACGAGCCACCGCGCGGCTGGCTTCCCTCGTCGAGGCTAGATGGGGTTGCGGTGAGAGGTGGAGCAAGGAAAACGGCGGTGGGGGAGGTGACTGGGCCAGGGCAACGTCGTTCGCCATGTCCATAGAGTCCACAGTTGCCACATCGACGGTCTGGACAAGCATGGACAGGGTGTCCGGGCGCGAGGAGATGGCAATGGCGACAGCGGTATTCTGGACATCCGAGGAGGAAATGGTCCTGCCCTCCACACTGAATACAATTGGTCCGCGTACCTCCTCGAGGGCAGCGGTGGTCAGGGTCCCAGTCCCCGAGGCAGTGAGGGCAAGTCGTTCGACATCCAGATCGGGCCGCCAGAGGTGGAGGGCTTGGAGCAGAAGCGCAAAGGCCGAGCAGTCCCCTGTCCAAAGCGTTCCGTCGGCGAGGGCGGGGTCGAGTTGGGGTGGGAGGGGGGATGGGGAGCGGTCTGGTTGCAGGCGGGGGGGTGGAGAGTCGATTTGCCAGCGGAAGACGTTGGGGGGAGGGAGAGGAGGGTGGGTCGGTGGTGGTGGGGGAGCTGGCGATTGAGGCAGGGTTAGGATAGTTGGCGTAAGTGAGGTTGAGCTCATCGTTGGAGGGGAAAGAGGAGTATAGCTGGCGTTCAGTGGGGGAGAAGAGGCGGAGTCTATGGTGGAGGGCAGGGTAGACGAGAGTGTAGGGGACCTGTCTGATGGCGTCTTCGATTGTGGTAGCGATTAAGTAGTCATAGACCAGATTGCGGTGTCGTCCGATCGCGTCTAACAGATGATCGACGTCAGGGTCTGTTGCGACCCCTTCCACCACAAAGGACAGGGTCCGAATGACTCCAAGCGAGGAACTGTGTAGCCGGTCATGCTCCCTCCAAAGGGAGATGGTGTGCTGAAGGGGGGCATTATGGAAATAGGCCTGTGTTTCTCTGATCGCGCTTCGTGTCACAGGATCACGAAGGAGTCCGAGGATGAACTCTCGTCGATGATGGAGGGGGAACGTTTCAAGACGAAGGGGGATCTCTCCAGGCATAGTGTGTGGCAGAATAACTGGAGGGCAGTTATGGCGGCAAGGAACTGAGTGACTCTAATCAGGCGCATGGAAAAACATTTTTATTTGGGGAAGGGGTATTTATGTGTTCCACCCGTCATCGTTGGTGGTGGCGTGGGAGGACAGGGCCAGGCTTCTGTCCAAAAAGGATACTTCCCAGTACCACAGCCGTCTTGAGCTTGTCTGGGATCTCTCCGTTCGGAAGACCTAGTCCCCATTGTGTTGGGTGACCAACGAAGAGGGTGGTGGTGGTCGCTCCAAAGGCGAAGTGAAAAGTCCCTCGCCCGTTGACGAAACGGAGGAGGGTGAAGGTGGAGCCGAGGAGGAGGAGGAGGGAAACAAGGCGGGCTACGGTAGTTACTACTGCGTCAATGGTGATGGTGATGGACATGGTGGGGGTGGTAGTCTACCATATTAGTCGCAGGTGGAGTGTCGACCGGGTTTCGTTTTCCCTGAGGGGAAGGCGGACAGCCTGGCATTCTTATATTCGGAAAGCAGTCGCTTGGCATTAGTCAGGTTCCGTTCTGGTTCCCAGGTATTCTCGGCAGATGAGTAACCCTTCCACTTGATAAGGAATTCCTGTCGAGCGGAATTCCCACAATGACTAAGGATGGCTTCGACTTCATAATGTTCCTCATTGTCGATAAGTTCTGGTGGTGGGTTCGGGAAGTTGGGGCTGTGCTCTGCCGTAGTGACGTATGGGGAAAGAAAGGTGGCATGGAAGTTCGGATGTATTTTCCAGGTCGGGGGAAGTTTAAGCCGGTAGACCAGGGGGGAGATTACGCGTTCTATTTCAAATGGTCCTTCTCTTCTTGGTGCTAGTTTCCTGAAGGGGTATCGGAGGTGGAGGTTTTTATTGTCTAACCATACGCGGTCTCCTACTTTCCACAGTTTGAATGTGGGAGTCCAGTTCAGGATCATGGCCTTCTGGGCGATTTGATGAGTGTGGAGGGCTTCGGTTCGTGCTTCCTCTAGCAACTCCGCTCGTTTTTCCATGGCGGGAGCAAATGACTTTCCTAAAGAAGGGTAGGCTTGAGGTTCATAGCCCATCATGAGAGAAAACGGGGATTTCTTGGTAACGGAATGTACAGAGGAGTTGTGAGTGAATTTGGCCATAGGTAGAAGAGTGGGCCAGGTGGTGAGGTTGCCTTGGGCGAAAATTCGAAGGTAGGTCCCTAGTTCCTGGTTGACTCGTTCGGTTTCCCCATTTGTTTGCGGGTGGTAGGCGGTGGAGAGGGCGATGTCATAGTGAAGAAGTCGGGTGAGTTTGTAAGCGAAGGCGGAGTTGAACTGAGGGCCGCGATCCGAGATGACTTTGTCGTGGAGCCCGAATCTGGGGAAGACCTTTTCGAAGAATAGTTTAGCCATCATTTCGGCATCGGCGTTGGTAGAGGTAGGGATGAAAATAGCCCCCTTCGTCAGGCCGTGGTCCACCACGACCAAGATGGCATCGTGGCCAGCCACGGGGGGAAGGTTGGTAATGAAATCCATGGAGATTTGTTGGAAGGGTCGTGAGGCAGAGGAGGGTATGGGAGATAAGGGGGGTCGGGTGGGGTGGGTGTTAACTTTATTTTGCTGGCACGTGGCACATCCTTGCACCACACGACGGACGAGGGCTGCCATCCCAGGCCACCAGTAGTCCTGTTGGAGCAGGTGGAGGAGACGAAACTGGCCTGGGTGGCCGTGGGAGGGGTGCTCGTGGGTTTCACGGACTAGTTTGGCCCTGGCGGGTTCGGGGATATACAGTCGATTGCGAAAGTACAGGAGGTTGTCCCAGTAGAACCAGTCTGACGTGGAGGAGCGGGCGAGTGGGTGGGCAGTAGTTATGTTGTGCAGTTGTCGTTCCACAAAGGGATCGGTCGGGGTGGTTAGGGTGATCAAGTTTTTCAGTCCCATGTCAATGGCGCGAACCATGGTGACAGGGGTGAACAGGGTGACATGATCATTGTCAGAGGAGGTGTCAGCTGTGGAGAGTCGGGAAAGCGCGTCCGCTGGTCCCATTTGGGATCCGGGCAGGTGATGGAATTCCAAGTCAAAGTCCATCAAGTAGAGCATCCATCGGGCTTGTCGACGGGAAAGATTCTGTGGTTTCTTAAAGTGGGCAAGGTTTTTATGGTCGGTTAGCACAGTGACCGTGTGTTGCGTGCCGGAGAGGTGGTGCCGCCATTCCTCTAGTGCTCTGATCACCGCAAGTAGCTCCCGGTCATAGATGTCATAATTTTGTTCTTCGGGGGAGAAGGTGCATGAAAAGTAAGCACAAGGGTGAAGATCTCTGTTGCCATCTTTTTGCATCAATACCGCTCTGCAGGCTACGAGCGAGGCGTCTGTCATTACCCAAAAGGGTTTGGACGAGTCCGGGAGTCGGAGGACTGGGGAGGACAGGAACTGAGATTGTAAGGTGTGGAATGCGGTCTGGTGAATGGGGAGCCATTCCCATTTGGATGACTTCTTGATGAGATCTGTCAGGGGCTTTGCCAGGTCGGAGAAGCCTGCGATAAATTTCCTGTAGAAGTTGCAGAATCCAAGGAATGAGCGGACTGCTTTTACAGTAGTAGGGGGTTGCCAGTCTTTGATCGCGTTGAGCTTGGTCGGGTCAAGGGTGACAGCTCCAGGCTGGACAACGAGGCCAAGGTATTCTACCATTGTGGCATCAAAAGTGGACTTAGAAAGTTTAAGGAAGAGGTTATGCTCGCGGAGGCGTTGTAACACTTTTCTGGTTCGCTCTTGGTGGGTGGGGAGGTCGACGGAGTGAATAAGGATATCATCCATGTAGATGATCAGCCATCCTTCCACAATGTAATCTCGGAAGATGTCATCCATCAGGTGCTGAAAGGTGGGTGGCGAGTTGCACAGGCCGAAAAACATGACGGTTGGTTCGAACAGCCCGAATGGCGTAATAAACGCTGCCTTCCATTGATCAGTTGGCTTGATTCTGACATTGTTGTATCCCCATCGCACG
Organism: Boletellus aff. obscurococcineus; assembly: GCA_038089335.1. NCBI lineage: Eukaryota > Fungi > Basidiomycota > Agaricomycetes > Boletales > Boletaceae > Boletellus > Boletellus aff. obscurococcineus. The sequence goes on along the minus strand of JBBPKP010000703.1, from coordinate 5,036 downwards.
TCGAACTTGGTGAAGATCTTGGAATCTTTTAGTTTGTCCATCAATTCCAAGATCAGAGGGAGGGGGTAGGGGTTTTTGACGGTGTGTTCGTTCAGGTAGCGGTAGTCCTGGCAAGGTTGGAGATTTCCGTCTTTTTTTGCTACAAAGAAAAAGGGGGACGCCTGAGGGGATTTGGAGGGGATGATTCTTCCTGTGGCTAGGTGCTCGTCAACGAACGCCTTGCATGCCTCCATCTCTTTTGGGTTTAGCTGGTAAGCTTTGGCTACCTGTGGCTTAAAGGTTTCGGCGGTTAGGATTTCGTGGTCGTAAGGTCGTTTGGGGGGTAGCTGTCCTACAGGGGGTTCTTCAAAGACGTCCTTGAAGGATCGGTATTCGTTTGGCAGAGTGACTTCCTTCAGGGAGGTTGTCTGGGCTAACTGGGTGGAGATGGTCATCTTTCTGAGGGCCTTGGTGATGTACCCGTCCGGGTTCTTTCCTAGGTAGTGGGCCACATAACTCTGGCTTCCCCGGACGCGAAGTGGGTCTGGTGGTAGGCTTAGTTTCTGAGTGGACCAGTCTATAATGGGGTTTCATTTTCATAGCCAGTCCATTCCAAGAATGAGGGGGTCTTTTCCACAGGCGATGACATAACAGTCTATTTCCTCCTCATGATCGTAGATTATTAGCCGAAGGTTGGCTGTTTCTCTCACCATTCCGGCGAGGTTCATCGTTCCGTCCACATTCCTGGCGAGGAGCGGGGAGGGTAGTCGTTTGGTTTTCCACTTGTGGTTCCGGACCAAGGTTTTGTTGATGAAGGTAGAGGTGGCGCCACTGTCTATCAATGCAAGGGTGTCTGCAATTTTTCCGTTTTGTTCCAGCATTACAGGGACTTTGATTGCTTTAGTGGTACAACTGGATACAAGTACAGAGGGAGGAGAGCTTGACGTAGTTAAAGCCCTCCCCAACCAAAACCCTTGTCGTCGGTTGTGGTTTCTGCGTGATTGACAGACTCTTCGGCTTCTGCGGTTCCTCCGAAGGCCATCTTCATGGTTCTGAGGATTTCGTCCTGCGTAAAAGGGAGGGTTCCTAGGTAATCCTTGATCTGTGTCGTCTCTGTCCTCCTAAGCTTCTGTGGGGGTTTGTTCAAGGTTCCCAGCCTCTGATCTCCTTTGTGATTGTTTGATCAGCATCCCTTCTGATGGCAGATGAAGCATTTATTGTTCTTCATATACTTGGCGCGTAGGGCGGGTGAAAGTCTGACTGCGTCTACATCCATGGCGTTTGGGTCGGTGGAGTGCCCGTTCCTCGATCCCGATCACCCTATTGGTAAGTACTGAGGTCGTCCTCGGAGTTGCCTAAGTCTGAGGAAGTTCTGCTCGAAGACTCGTGCTTTGGCGATCCAGTCCTGCCAGGTGGTGGGGGCGGGGTTGATGGTGATCATCATGTTTGATAATGAGGGGGAGACTCCTCGGTTTAGGACGTCGATCAAAATATCATCGTGTCCGGCGTCTAGTTTGCTTTGCCCTGCAGCGATCTCGAAGGCGGCGACGAAGTCGTCAAAGTTCCCTCATTTCAGGTGGTAGGGGAGGGAGCGTTCTGTGGGGTCAGGATAGTCTGCCTGCTTGATCTGGTAGAGCTGGTTTTGGGCCTTTTCCTGAAGGCCAGCGGGAACAAACGAGTTGGTGAAAGCTGTTTCGAATTGGGGCCACTTCGCTCCAAGTACTTTTGGGTACCAGGTTTCGGCGAAGGAGGCCGACCGTCCTTCCGCCATTTTGTTCAGGCAGGTTAGGATCATCGTTTCGTCGCTGTTATAGACGGTCGGGTTCATGTGGAAGTAGGCTTTCATGGCTAGCAGCCATCTCTGGGCGTTCTCGGGTTTTCCATTGAAGTCTACCGGCAATCCGGCTTTCAATTCACTGGTTCTGGGCATGGCCAGGGCTATCAGTGCAGCCGGTTGGGCGACCTGGGGCTGTTGGGGTTGTCCTGGTTGGTTCATAGATGTCGGGGAAGAGGGGGTAAGGGCTTGTTGGAGAGCTTGTTCGGCGTTGTCGACAGTGTCGAAGGCTTGTTGTAGGGCTGCTTGGGTGGTGACAAAGTGGAGGGGAGGGGTTGGGGCTCTGGTGGTGGTTTGCGGGGTGTTAGCGGCGGATAGGGGATTTCTCTGGGGTTGAACCTGGGGGGTGGAGAGGGGCGGCGGTTCCAGGGACAGGACAGGGGCGGCAGGCAAAGTAGTCGTGGGTGCTCTTCGTCTTCTCTGTTGAAGGAGCGGGTTCGGCGGTGGAGGTCTTCCAGACACTCTTCGCGGCAGTGGTGGTTCGACGTATTCTGGTTCGAGGGTAGGCTTGTCCTCGTGGTCTCCCTCTTCCTCGGAAGAGTCAGGAGGTCGGTAACTTCGGTACTGATCACGATCAGCCGTGGTGGACTAGTCTCGCCCTTCTGCGGCGAAGGCAGGGGCGGCGGGGACGAGTTAGATCTTTTGTTACGCTACATGTAAAGTCCAACTGTCGAGCACTACCTCAAGAGCGTAGTGACGTCTTGTAGAAATCCGGGTCTTGCTGAGTAGGACGACTGCAGCAGCGGTGGGTTAAACTCTAGGCATGTTAAGCGTAGATCTAACTAGGGGACAAGTACAGAGCTCGAGGGTATTTATGTGTTTGGGGAAAACGAGTTAACTGTAAGGAGAAGTTAACAAGGAGGGAAGGCAAGTCCAATAGGGAAGGCAAGGGCATAGGGCATGACTATCAACGGAAGGCAACTGAGTAAGACAGGGCGAAGGGGAAAGAGAAAGAGGAAGGCAAAGGCGAAGGGTATCATCTATTCGGAAGGCGGTCGTCTTACGGGGTACTCGTTGTCAAAGTCTATGACGTCTTGCCATGTAGCGTGGGAGGGGTCATCAACGAAGGCTTGTAAGTTGGCCGGGAGATGGTAATGGGAAGGGGAAGATCGGACAGGGGTACTCATAGGCTGGGGGGACCATCTGACGTTGAAATAGGATTCGAGAAAGGAAGAGTGTAGTTTGTCCCGGGGGGTTTCTGGGGAAATTGTAACAAACCCCTCCACCTACGAAGAACCCAGGAATACCTCGCCCATTACCTCGGAAAGAACCCAGACAGATACATCACGGAGGCACTCCAAAAGACAACCATTTCCACCCAGATCACACAAACCGCCCACCCGAAAGAAGTCACCCTACCACCAGAATACGCAGAGTTTAAGGATGTCTTCGACGACCCCCTGGTGGGACAACTACCCCCAGAATGCCCCTACGACCACGAAATCCTCACCGCCGATACCTTTAAACCACGAGTAGCCAAGGCCTACCAGCTGAACCTGAAGGAAATGGAGGCTTGCAAGGCTTTTGTAGATGAACACCTTGCCGCTGGGAGAATTATTCCCTCAAAGTCCCCACAAGCATCCCCCTTTTTCTTCATAGCCAAAAAGGATGGAGCTCTACGACCCTGCCAAGACTATCGCTACTTGAACGAGCACACGATCAAAAACGCCTACCCACTACCCCTAATCTCGGAATTGATAGATAAGCTAAAAGACTCCAAGGTCTTCACCAAGTTTGACGTATGATGGGGGTACAATAACGTTCAAATCAAGCTGGCAGACCGCTGGAAGGCAGCTTTCATTACCCCCCTTCGGCTTGTTTGAACCCACTGTCATGTTCTTTGGGATGTGCAACTCCCCGCCTACATTCCAACGGCTGATGGATGACATCTTCCGGGACTACGTCGCTGAGGGATGGCTGGTCATTTACATGGACGACATCCTGATCCATTCCGCCAACCTCCCCACTCACCGGAAACGCACCCTAAAAGTTCTACAATGCCTCAGAGAGCACACCCTATTTTTGAAGCTGTCAAAATCCACCTTCGACGCCACCGAAGTAGAATACCTCGGCCTTGTAGTAAAACCAGGCACAGTAACGCTCGACCCCACCAAGCTTGACACCATACGCAACTGGAAACCCCCTACCACCATAAAGGCGGTACAGTCATTCTTGGGATTTTGCAACTTCTACCGAAAATTCATAGCGGGTTTCTCTGACCTTGCCAAACCTCTGACAGACCTGACGAAGAAATCTACAAGGTGGGAATGGCTCCCCAGCCACGAGGAGGCTTTCCGTACACTGCAACAACAATTCCTAAGTTCCCCGGTTCTACGACTCCTGGACTCTTCTAAACCATTTTGGGTAATGACTGACGCATCGCTGGTAGCTTGCGGCGTGGTCCTCATGCAGACAGATGGCAATGGTGATTTGCACCCCTGCGCTTACTTCTCTCGAACCTTCTCCCCCGAGGAGCGAAACTATGACATCTACGACTGGGAGCTATTAGCTGTCATCAGAGCACTAGAAGAATGGCGACATCACTTATCAGGAACCCCGCATATCATAACAATCCTGACTGACCACAAAAACCTTGCCTACTTCAAGAAACCCCAGAATCTATCCTGATGACAAGCCCGCTGGATGCTTTACCTCATGGACTTCGACTTAGAATTCAATCACCTGCCAGGGTTACAGATGGGGCTGGCGGACGCCCTTTCACACCTCACCACCCCTGACACCACTTCTGATAACGACCACGTGACCCTGTTCACCCCGATCACCATGATTTGCGCAATCGACATGGGGCTCAAGAACCTGGTCGCACTCACCACACCGGCTGACCCTTTCGTGGAACGCCAGCTGCGAGACATCACTGCGATCTACCCGGTCAACAAAACTGACCCAACCGACTGGTTGTACCGCGACAACCTCCTTTACTTCCAGGGGAGACTCTACATTCCCGAACCTGCTCGAGCTAAATTGGTCTGCGAAACGCACAAACACCCCACTCACGGACATCCGGGACAATTCTGACTCCTTCACCTCCTACAACAGGACTATTGGTGGCCGGGAATGGCAGCATTGGTCTGCTGGGTCACTCAGGGTTGCGCCGTATGCCAGCAGAATGAAGTAAACACCCCCCCCCCATGGCCCCCCCGATGCCCCCAGGCCTCCCCCCGCCGCCCCCCCCGGGGGCCAGTGGGCCCGGGCGGTGTGACGG
>JBBPKP010000700.1:0-11250 GCA_038089335.1 Boletellus aff. obscurococcineus | reverse complement strand
ACCGCCATTTTCCTTGCTCCCCCTCTCTCCTCGCCCCCATCTAGCTTCCACCAGGGAAGCCAGTCGCGCAGTGGCTCGCCTGAACCAGGAAATTCTGGAACAGGATCAAACCCTATCGAACTCTCCTCCTCTGACGAAGACCACAACACCCCCGCCCCCAACCCTGCTTCAGAAAACTGATTCGGAGAATCAGTCTTGCCCGGGGGGTAATGTTACAAATCTCTTCGAGTGGTGTCCCACCCCCTCTTCTGACCGACTAGAGGCCGCCGACAGGCTCAGAGAAGAATGGCGGTCTTCCTTTCTAGAAACCTACTTCAATGTCAGATGGTCTCCTCAACCTATGGGTACCCCTGTACCGTCTTCCCCCTCCGTCTACCACCTCCCCATCGAGCTTCGCGACTTGGTCAACGACCCTTCGCACGCTACATGGCAAGACGTCATAGACTTCGACAACGCTTACCCCGCGAGGCGTCCACCTTCCACTTAGGTCTTTCCCCTTTGCCCTGCCTGTATTACTCATTCCCCTGCCACCTTTAGTATTGCCCTATGCCCCCGCCTTCCCAATGGACTCGCCTACCTTTCCAGTTAGCTTCTCCTTATAGCTAGCTCGTTTTCCCCTGAACATATAAATGCCTGCGAGCTCTGTACTTGTACCCTAGTTAGATCTACACTTAACACGCCTAGAGTTTAACTCCTCGCCGCTGCAGTCATTCACTCAGCGAGACCCGGACTTCTACGAGACGTCACTACGCTCTTGAGGTAGTGCTCAACAGTTGGACTTTACGCGTAGCGTAACATCAGATAGGCAGCAGTTGGTCCTCTGTCGGACTTAAGGCCCTGCTCAACTCTGGGGCCTTCAATACATTCATTGATTTGGACATTTGTAAAAAGCATAATTTCTTCATGATCCCTATTCCAAAACCTATCAAGGTAGCAAATGCTGACGGCTCTAAAGGAGCAATGGGCACTATCACACATAAGGTTTCAATATTTATTGACATTAATAATCATTCAGAATATGTTGATGCCTATATCACTATTCTCAGGATGTATCCCATTTTTATTAGGTATGACTGGCTGGAAGGTCATAACCCTAAAATTGACTGGGTAACTGGAGAATTGAAATTCACCTGTTGCACATCCTATTGTAAAGTATTGCAGCAGACACAGCAGCCCCCTACTTTCTCCGCTTGGAGTATCAAACCAGAGCTCATAGAGAAGGTACCTCTATAGTACCACAAGTTCATGGATGTGTTTTTGGAGTAGAAGTCCAAGCAGATGCCAGTCTAGAAGCCATGGGATCATACAATTGACCTCAAGCCAGACTTCGTTCCTAAGAAGAGTAGGGTGATCCCCCTATTGGAGTCGGAGATGGCGGAGGTCCAGACCTTTATCGAAAAGGAGTTGAAAAAGGGGGTACATTTGCCCCTCTAAATCTCTGCAGACATCTCCAGTCTTCTTCATTCTGAAAAAGGATGGAAAAAACTGCCTCGTTATGGACTATAGATATCTAAATGAGGGCACCATAAAAAATGCTTACCCACTTCCTTTAATTTCGCAACTAATAGATTACCTAAAGGGTGTGGACTTATTCACTACCATGGACCCTAGATAGGGTTATAATAATATTCATATAGAAGAAGGGGACAAATGGAAGGTGGCTTTTGTAACTCTGATTGGAGCTTTCGAGCCCCTAGTCATGTATTTTGGACAGACAAATTCCCCATCCACCTTTCAAAATATGGTAATCAACATATTTAATGACATGTATGCAACTGTAATTATTTTCATGAACAACTGTATGGTATTTACCAAGAGAAAGACTAGAGAGGAGCACTGGACTGTAGTTAGAAAGGTACTCCACCACTTCTGAGAAAATAATCTATATGTAAAACCAGAGAAGTGTCACTTTAAAAAGAAGAAGGTGGACTTCCTCAGAATGGTTGTTTCTAGAGAGGGGGTGAAGATGCAGGGTAAAAAGGTGCAGGGGGTGTTGGACTGGCCCGCTCTGACCCATCTTAAACAGGCTTAGGGGTTCCTTGGACTTTGTAACTATTATAGACAATTTATTCCGAATTTTGTGGACATTACTCATCCAATGAACGACCTCACCTGGAAGGATACGCTGTTCTGCTGGGGGGATGCTCAGCAAAAGGCCTTTGCCGACTTAAAGGCGGAGTTCCAGTGCCCCTTCATACTGGCATATCTGGACCCAGAGAAGGAGATGTGAGTGGAAACGGACACATCAGAGGTTGCAACCGGAGGAGTACTCTCTGTGCTCGGAGATGATGGACTTTGGTGGCCCGCCACATTCATATCACACTCATTCAACTCTGCAGAGCAGAGTTACCCCATATATGATAAGGAGTTACTTGCAGTAGTTTGTGCCCTGGCAGAGTGGCGACACTACTTAATTGGAAAGGAGTTATTCAAGATTAGGACGGACCACCAGAATCTCGAATATTGGAAAAAGCTGCAGACGTTATCTTCATGCCAAGCTTGCTGGCATGCCATGCTTATGGAGTACAACTACTTAATCAAGTACAAGCCTGGCTCTGCCAACGGAAGAGCAGACCCACTATTTCAGAGGCTGGACTATGGAGATGTGGTATAAAACCACAATACAAACATTACTGTCCTTCCAGAAACTGTTTTTGTAAATGGACTTACCATATCTTCCCCTTTTTGCAATAAAATACAAAAAGAATCAGAAAAAATAAAAACAGAAAAAATAGACAGCTTCACTTACAATACAGACAAAAAAATATTTAAAAATGAGAAAAATAAAGTCTTCATGCCAGAGGCACTTAGAATAGAATTACTTAACATATGTCATGACTCTCTGATTGCTGAACATGCAGGACAAGCCTATACTGTACATTTACTTATGTGATACTTTACTTGGCCCAGAGTTACCACTGGAGTAAAGGAATATGTCAATGTGTGCCAAACATGTGCTAGAACCAAGGGCATACAAAGACCTCCAGCAGGAAAACTTCTTCTGCTCCCAACTTCGAAACACCCTTGGGAGAACATTACTGTAGACTTTATTACTGGACTTCCAGAATTAAACAGAGCAGACAGTATTTGTTATAAAATGAACATTCTATTCATTTTCTCCATATTTTTCTCATCTTAACAGTATCACTTTTATTTACTTTCCCACGGTCATATGATAGGTCACGTGACTTTCCCACGCTTGATGGCACTTTCCCACAAAGGACCCCCATGACATCATACTCTCACATTTCACTTTACACTTGTTACGGACCATTTTCTGCAACCTAGACGTAACCACGGACAACCTAACCATAGTACGTTTCACCTGCTAAACCTTAGCTAACCCTTGGCAGGGAAACCCCTTTACGATACAAGTACGTTACCAGGGCTAGCGCCGCCTTCGCCTTCAGACTTCTATTTCCGTGGCGCAGCCATTGTTGCCACGCATAGCCCTCTCATCTCCACGCTGTGCAAGGCTGTACCATAGCCCCCTTCATCTCTGCGCTGTGCAAGGCTGTGCCACGGCCACCATCACATTTCAGCCACTGATGCACAGCCCACACAGCCTTGTGCAGCAGGTGACTCGTATGATATGACTCACACGGGCTCTTACGATATGCCTGATTAGGCCACCTTCCCCTTTCTAGCACAGTCATTACCAAACATGTACAAACACTAGGATAGTATATAAACCCGGGCGACTGAGCTGGAACTCCAGTTCAGTCTTTTGGACCTTTACCTCCATCATTAGGGCTTAGCCTCGCTAGCTCTTCACTCTTACCTCTAGTCTTCACCCTTCAGAAGCCCAGTTGCTGGACTGCTGTTACATTTTCTTCTCTTTCCTTTGATCCTTCTCTCCCGCCTGTGTACTACCACCCGGTGGACGCCCACCAAGGTCTCCTTATTCCTCCCTTAGTTTACGGACAGCGTGGTCCGTCAGACCCTCGGTAATGGGTCTATTGTTTCTCCAATATGGTAACCATTGTTCTCTCCATACAGACTACTCTTTTGTCCTCCTAATCTGGTAGCCATTGTTCTCCCAGATCGTCTTCCCCATTTCCTCCCCCATAAATACCCATTGTAGCCGATATGTACTCCTTAGCTAGATCTACGTTTAAACACGTAACTCTTCTCACTCCGAGTGTGCTAGCAACGCTTGAGACCCAGGACCTCTATCAGACTTCGTGTCGCTGCTGAAGGACATGCTCGAGAGCAAGATCATTTACGTCGACGTAACAAAAGATCTAGCTCGTCCCGACGCCCCTGCTTCCTAGCAGAAGGGCCCTACCCGAAGACAACATGTCATATGGACTACAACAAGAAGAGTCCTCTGACTCTGAAAATTCGGAACACTCGAATCGCTCCTCCCACTCAGAATACCTATCCCTGTCACCCGCCCCTCCTCGAAGGGAAAGACCCTCACTAAACCCTTGACGAAGAAGAAGCCCCTCTATTTCGTTACCCGCCCCACCCGTACTCTCCATCACCCCTCCACCGGTAGACACTCCCCGGAACGAGCTCGAAACCAATCCCTTATCCGAGGTACCTACCCCCTTGACCGCTATACCCTTAGCGCTACCTGCGCCGACACCCTTGCCCGCCATTAACAAACCTATTCCCCCCGAGAATTCTGAGAGTGATTCCGAGATGGATCTGATTGCCCCACCTGTATTTGAAGTGCGACAGACCGAACTAAAGGCTGGGCTACCAAATGACTTTGATGGAGAACCCAAGACAGCCAACCGATGGATATTGGCAATGATTGCCTACTTCGAAATGAATGAAACACTTTACAACATGGATACCGAAAAGATCCTTACCTGCCTGAATAAGATGAACACTGGCAGGGCCGCCGTATTTGCGGAGACCTGGTACCCCAAAGTAACAGGGGCAACTTTCAAACAGTTCAAGACGGCTTTCGAAGCGTCTTTTGTACCAGTCAGGCTAAAGGAAATCGCCCGAAACGAATTATACAACATAAAGCAGGTGGACTACCCAGACCCTAAGGAACAAAACCCCTTAAGGAAACGCCTTGGAGACTTTGACAGGTACATCGCCGCATTCGAGATAGCGGCAGGACAAAGTAGCCTGGATACCGGTCACGATGAGATCCTAATCGACCTCTTATGGAAAGGGGTACACTTTAGACTGGCGCAGATGATGATCACTATAAACCCCCAACCGACCACCTGGAAAGCCTGGGTAATGCAGGCACAGAACTTCAAGCAGAACGCCATTAGACTGGATCAACTCAGGAACAGCAAAGAGTATTATGTCCCAGGAGGCTCCTCTACCCCTAAACAGGACCCCAACGCTATGGACGTCGACGCCGTCCGACTCTCCCCGGAGCAGCGAGCAGAGTGCTTCCGAAAGAACCTCTGTTTCATCTGCAAGAAACCAGGCTGCCGCTCTTCCAATCATCGAAAGGAGAAAGGCAAACTTCCTGCTAGGGCCAGAGTTACCCAAACTGACCCACTTGACAATTACGCCTCTACCTCCAAGTACTCTAGAGAGGAATTAGCCAAGGTGTTGGACATTGCCCTCTCCCCTGGCAAAGACGAGCTGCAGAGCGCCGCCGCCGAGGTGAGGAGGGTCGCGGTGGAGCAGGGTTTTGCTTGGGGAGAGAAGTAGTAACATCTTCCTCTCCCGAACGGATTGCCAGTGTAATTGTATCTAAAGACGACCCTAGATCTATGAGAATTCCTTTGACACTATCCTACCCTGGCAAGAAAACCGTTACCACCCTAGCCCTCATCGACAGCGGAGCCACCAAAAGCTTCATCAACCGAACCACCCTAATTGACGGAGGATGGATCCCTCATCAGCTGAAGGTCCCACTAATTGCAAAGAATGTAGATGGCACGCAAAACCAAGCTGGACTAATCCAGCACTTCGTTCCCCTGATAGTGAGTTGTGGAGGGGTCAAGGAAAAGCGAAACTTCTACGTGATAAATGCCGCCAAAGACCCCATCATTCTAGGGATCGACTGGCTCCAAAAACACAACCCACGAATCGACTGGACCAGATGGGAAGTGTCCCTCGCGGAAGATCCTACCCCTCATCGAGAGCTCACCAACGACGACGACCACCCCTATCTCCTTCAATACCTTTGAATGCACCATGACCACAACACCGACCTCTCAATCCGCAAAACCACCCTCTCTACCACCATTGCCAAGGCAGAAAATCAACCTGAGGAACCCCTTCCCCCCATCTGCAAAGGCTTCGACCATGTTTTCCGCAAACCCCCCCCTGGAACTCTCCCCCCAGAAAGGAAATTTGATCATGAAATCGTACTGACCAACACGTTCATACCCAAAGTAGCGAAAATATACCTGCTCAATCCAAAAGAGACTCTGGCGTGCAAGGAGTTCATCAAAGAAAATTTGGCCTCAGGAAAGATCGTTCGCTCCAAATCCCCTCAGGCAGCCCCTTTTTTCTTCGTAGCAAAGAAGGACGGAACCCTTCGCCCGTGCCAGGACTACAGATACGTAAACTCGTTCACGGTCAAAAATGCCTATCCGCTACCCCTGATATCTGAGTTGGTCGACAAGGTCAAGGGATCAACGGTTTTCACCAAGATGGACATCTGCTGGGGTTACAACAATGTTTGCATTAAACCGGCAGATCGATGGAAAGCTGCTTTTATCACCCCAATGGGCCTTTTTGAACCCACGGTGATGTTCTTTGGCCTTTTGGGCTCTCTGCCGATGTTCCAAGCACTAATGGATGACATGTTCCGAGATTACATTGCGGAGGGGTGGTTAATCATTTATATGGACGACATCCTCATCCACTCAGTCTCCCAGCCGGAATACGACGAACGAACAAGGAAAGTGCTACAAAGACTGTCTGATCACCAGTTCTATCTAAAACCGTCAAAATGCTTCTTCTCCGTCAAAGAAGTAGAATTTCTTGGAATCATCCTCCGCCCTGGAGAGATCGCTCTGGATCCGGGGAAGCTTAAAGCAATCGACGAATGGACCACCCCTTGATCTGTAAAGGATGTCCGCTCCTTCCTAGGCTTCTGCAATTTCTATCGGAAGTTCATCCCCAGGTTCTCTGATATTGCCCTACCCCTAAACTCCCTCACCAGGAAGGGAGCACAATGGGATTGGACACCTGCCTGTGAAAGGGCTTTTTCCGCCCTACGGGACGCTTTCTGGTCCAAACCCGTCCTCCGACTCCCTGACAACTCTGCCCCTTTTTGGGTCATGACAGACGCCTCCCTGGGAGCCTGCGGAGCGGTACTCATGCAGAAAGACACCAATGGTGACCTCCACCCGTGCACCTACTTTTCCAAAACTTTCTCCCTGGAGGAGCGCAATTACGACATTTATGACTGGGAACTCCTCACGGTCATTTGTGCACTGGAGGAGTGGCGACATCATCTCTCTGGCACCGCTCACCCCGTTACCATCTACACAGATCATAAGAATCTTAGTTATTTCAAAGCCCCGCATTAATTATCTCGCAGACAATCCCGATGGATGCTTTTCTTAATGGATTTTGATCTAATCTTCCATCACCTCCCAGGGTCGGCGATGGGCCCAGCCGATGCGTTATCACGACTCCATCTCCCAGATACCTCCTCAGATAATCAAGATCTTGTTCTTCTCACCCCCGCAGCCATGGTACGAACAATCGATCTGGCCTTGAAAGAATGCATCACCTCCTCCTCTCACAATGATGATTTTGTCGCCTCTGCCCTAAATAGCCTATCCTCCCCCTCTACCTCGCGCCTGTTTGCTCAAGCGCAGGACTGGCGATATACTGACGACCTCCTCTACTTCCAAAACTGGCTGTATATTCCACCCGACTCCCGACCCCAACTCGTTACCTCGGTCCATGAATCCGCTGCGGGAGGACACGCCGGATATTTCTGGCTGTTATCCCTATTACGACAGGACTACTGGTGGCCAGGAATGGCCGCATTTGTCAGAAACTTCATCAAAGGCTGTGCTGTATGTCAGCAGAACAAAGTAATCACCCACCCGACGGCGCCGGGCCTCTCCCCCATTCCCTCCAACACAACCTGCCCCTTCGAACAGATCTCGATGGACTTTACAACCGGACTCCCCACGGTTAACGGGTTCAATGCTATTCTGGTCGTGGTTGACCATGGGCTCACAAAGGGGGTAATTCTTATCCCAACTAACGTAAAAGCCGATGCTGCCGAGACTGCGAAATTATTTTTCTCCCACGTCTTTCCCAGATTTGGCTTACACAACAAAGTCATCTCTGATCGGGGACCCCAATTCGCCTCCGCGTGTGCAAGAGAACTCGCTAGGTTGCTAGACTACAACGTTGCCCTCTCCACCGCCTACCACCCGCAAACAGACGGGGAAACTGAACGGGTAAACCAGGAAGTCGCCACGTATTTGAAAATGTTCTGCCAAGCCAATCCCACTTCTTGGCCTGACCTCTTACCGATGGCGGAGTTTTCGCATAATGCCCTCACCCATTCCATAACAAAGAAGTCTCCGTTTTCCCTCATGATGGGCTATGAACCCCGAGCCTATCCCCCAATCGGAAAGATGTTCATTCCTGCCCTGACGGAATGGCTGGCCATTCTTGACAATGCGAGAAAAGATGCCGTAGCCGCTCACCGCCTTGCCCAATTAGAGATGTCACAACGAAAAAGTGGGAAACCGCCGATGTGGAAAGCGGGAACTAAAGTCTGGCTAGACGCCTCGAACCTGAAGCTAACCCATTCCTTCCCCAAACTCACCCCCCGACAACTCAGTCCGTTTGAAATTGAAAAGGTACTCTCCCCTCTCACGTACAAGTTACGACTTCCCCCCTCCTGGAAGATCCACCCGAATTTCCACGCCTCACTACTATATCCTTATACGGAAACTGACGAACACGGCCCCAACTTCCTCCAACCTCTCCCTGATGTGGTAAACGACGAAGAAGTCTACGAAGTTGAAGGCATCTTAGCTCATCGTGGCTCGCCCACCCGTCGGGAATACCTCATCAAATGGCGGGGATATCCTTCCTCTGAGAATACATGGGAACCAGAACGGAACTTAACCGGTTCCTCGGCTCTTTTACGACTATATAAATCCTCCCGGCCACAGCACTTCCCCATCCGTCGAACCACCGTCGACCACACCCCGTCCACCACCCCCATTTTTACCCATACCAGCCATGCCCTCCACCACCATCACCATCACCGCCCCTGCCCTCATCATCCTACTCGTCACGCTGGGAACCATTTACCTGGCGTACCACTTAGTAGGGCAGTTCATGGAGAGGCATGTAATAAGGGTAGTCTACAGTGTGACGGAGAGGACAGCGGGAACCGTGGAGATCACCCGGTTCCAAGACGGACACGAGAACCATGTCACGACTACCGGGGGAGGGAGGTCAAAGGCCTGGTGCTGAGAGATCAACCTCTCCCCAAACGGGCCCTGGGAGCACAACAACTATATCAACCCCATCCCAGCCCAGGCCGGAGGCGATGGGTGGCTGGATCAGAATTAGAGGGGAAATATAATGCTGTGCTGTCCCTTTTAAAGAGAGAGATGAACTTCCTTCCCTCTAAATGAATTTCCCCACTGTCACAGAAACCATCGTCTACAAATTTGAACTTGCCCCCGGGCTACATTGCTGGTGCCCCTGCCCTCAGAAACATGACCCCAACACTTGCGCCATCCCCAAAGGCACCCACAACATCCAGGGGTATCCTGCCCACCTTGAACAGTTTTGGGAAAGAATTGAGCTTGATCGAGAGTGTGCCGCCGCTGAAGCAGCCACAAAATGCCTCTCCAGTACTGGAGCAGAGAACACTGGAATAGGTGAACCCCTCTCTACCGCCAGTACTACATAAGAACCCCCTGGTTTGATGATATTTTCGGTTTCTTTGAAGACTCCCCCATCCTTATCCGCCAATGAGTCCCCCCTTCCCTCAATGCCCTCGTCGATCCGATCGCTCCATTTCCCATCCCAAGACACATACAACTTTCATGGAATGCCCAGTGGGTGTTACAAATCCTCTCTTTCCTGTGGAACAATCCACCCGATCGCCCCCTCGTCATAGCCCGAGATCTCCTGGTGTGGGTCCCCTCGCCATTATACCACTTAATTATTGCAATGAACCTCCCTTCGTGACGAAATCCCATCCCTCTTTGACTAAATTCTTTCCCCCGTTCCACCAGCGGGAGTTCATTTTTGACATTATCTCTTCCCCCGCTCTCCTAGCCCATATTCTTTTCCTACCCACTGTAACCGAACACAGGATCACTCGGCGGGCCATTGATCTGGCCGTTGCCCACCTCGACCTCACTCGATTAATCCTAGCAGTTGCCGACCACCCGGACAGACGGGACACTATTGCTGAGGATGAAGGATTTGAACGAACCCTTGAATGGGTCGCCTCTGGGAGGGAAGTCACCTTCTATGGGCTCCTTTCTGTTGGGATCGTTGACATCATCAACGAATTGCCCTATAACTTACTGTATCCTCTCTTCCGCTACCGACTCGCTCTCTTTACCCCCCGAGAACGCGCCCGCTACCTTAACTTCCCCGATCCTGTCCCCTCGGCCAACTCGGCACCACCGGACGTTCCCCTCGCCCCGCCTCCTGTACAACGCAATCCACCTTCGCCGCTCCAACGCCCCTTCTCCAGACTCGAGAGGCCACTCCCCCGGATCCCACCTGACCACCCATTGGCGAGTGAGGCCAGAAATTTCCCCCTTTGTGGGGGATGCAACGAACCCCTCTCCCCATCTCATCAGTGCCCTGATGAACTGGACCCAAACCCTATCCCCTGTCTCGAATGCTCTTCTCCCGCTCACTCCCACACCACCTGTCCTGAATACGCCTGTCCTAACTGCCAACTCCCCCGCCCCATGCACCCCCAGCACAAATGCCCGGAACTGGTTTGCCCAAACTGCTACGGGTGGGGGCACACTCGCAGGAATTGCACTTTCCCCCAGCATTACTCCCCACCCCACCCCAGACCATTCTGCGACAGATGCTACATACCAGGGCACACTGGAGTACGATGCACTTGGCGACTTTTCGTGGAGCTCAGACCCTCCCCTCTCCATCAACAACGAACACCCAAGACATCCAGCGACGACTCCTCCCAACATACTCCAACACCCCCGCCCTCGCCTGTGGTGGGCTCTTCCCGTATGGATGGAACCCTCTCCTCCCCTGGACACTCCCCCGCCCAACCCCCTTTTGTTGATGAATGAATGGCCCTGGGAGCTTGAATCGGTGTTTCAAGCCTGGCAGGGG
>JBBPKP010000699.1:0-11258 GCA_038089335.1 Boletellus aff. obscurococcineus | reverse complement strand
CCAACCTCAACAAGGATAAGGTCAAAGGGGCCTTCCAGACAGAGGAAATCAATTGCCAGCCTTGTCCTGAGTTATCCTCTACCACCACTACTATCGCCCTCACTGCAGGACCATCCTCAAGCTGTGGATGCAAGCGCAGCGCACCCTGTGTGTTCTATGAGAAACCAGGGCACTGCCAATGTGTCTGCTACTCCCTCAAATGCACAAAATGTTAGAGTTGTGATTGCGCACTCTAGTGATTTGGGACTGTTATGTTGTGTTTGTAGATGTTTCCACACTCTTTATAGTCAGAGTTTCACAGTCAGCGCTTCCCTTAGTTTCTGACTGTGGACTCCAGGTACTGTACTTTGCATTCTGGGCAATACATTAGTTTTCTGACTGTGGACTCCAGCTGAGGCATATTCCAGCTGTTTAACACAAAAGAGCAATATAAGGCAAAGCGCAATGGGAAACACACCAATCAGGTGAAGAAAGCATCATCTACTACTGAGGATGCCTCTGGAGCATCCCCAGCTGTTGTGGAACATGCCGGCAATGTAATTTATCATTCCATTAACCCTTCTGACCCTTTTGTGCCACTCCAACTCGATGCTGACATCAATTGGAATGCAGACACTGGTGCCACTGTGTTATGGCTGTAGAATCGCAGCTAGAGTCCACAGTGAGAAACTGAATTGCATTTGACAGAATGTGGAGTACAGTACCTGGAGTCCACAGTGAGAAACTGAAGAAAGCACTCACTGTGGAACTCCAACTATTTAAAGTCCAGAAACATCCAGAAACACCACATCATGTGCTCTAAATCATCAGAGTGCACAATTACAGCACTTAACACTCCCCCCTGATTGCACATCTCCACTAAGTTCACTTCCCCAAACCCATTAGCTGGCAGAATCTCTCAACCTTCACTCGAGGCAATGCCTTTGTGAGCAGGTCTGCCAGCATATCCACAGTGGACAGGAAAGATGGTGAAACAAGGCCCTTATCCACCACATCTTGCAACCAAAACAATCTCAAGTCAAGACTGAGTTTCTACTGTTCGCAAGGTGGTTGACGATTTCTGCGTGATAGATGCGCCCCAATCCCAATGGGACTTGAAGGATCCTCAACAGCAGGCAGAGGCATCTCTGGAACAGCTGGGAGCGGTGCTGGAGTTGCAATGGGAGTGACTGGATCTGCATCATGATCACTATCAGGATCTGGCACCCCCCCAGGATGCAGATCATCCAGAAATGTGATAGTATCCTCATCTATAGGATCATCAGCCATGTATGGCAGTATATATGAGTTAGCAGGGGGAATGGCTGTATCATGAACGCTGGGAGTGGTTAAATGAGGTGGAGGTGCAGCTTGGGATAAGCCATGAATGTGCTCATTAAAATCTGCCCATTCTCAGATGACTGTGCACTATGTCGTCAAATTATAGAATTTCCAGCCTTTGTAGCCTTCCAGGTAGTCAATGAAGACGCATTTCTCATAGTGTGGTCACAGAGCATCATGCCTATCCTTCTGTATGTGAACATAAGCCGTGGATCCCCAAACACGAAAGTGGGACATATCTGGTTTGTGCCCATGCCACAACTCAAAGGGAGTTAAGCTGTCCAGAGCAGCAGTGGGACATCTATTCCACACATGGACGAGAGCAGCAAGTGCTTCACCCCAGAACACCATAGAAAGACCAGATTCAGACAACATGTCAAGTCTGGGTCCTCCGGTGCAAGTCCAACGAAGTCCGGAGCAGAGATGTGGCATAACAGTAGAGGGCGAGGACTTTCGGTGCAGGACTTATGTGTTGCGCCCCTTGCACTCACAATCCTCGGAGTTGGAGATCAGAGAAGTGGAGATAGTGTATGGAGGGGTAAAGGGAGACCAGAGGGCATCGGAGTGAACAGGAGGTAACTTAGTCGATATTCTAACTAAGGTAGTAACGGTACATACACAGGTTTATATACCAACTACCTTGGGCGAAGGGCAAAGACATAAGGAAATAGATAAAGTATTCCATGTGGAAATGGAGTAGAAGTGGATAGCAGAAGCATATGGAAAAGTCAAGATATGTCAGATAAGGAAGACAGAACGGATGACAAAGTTCTATGGGTGAAATACGTACAATGAACATGGATAGTTGTTATGCGGTCATGGATGAAAGCTAAGAATGGTAAGGTAAACAGAGTTGTCGTTCCGGCCTCTGGCTGGAACTCTGAAGGTTATACTATGAAAGCAAATAAACAGAACAGAGAACGTACGAAAGGAAAGGAACGGGTCTGGAGTTGGGCAGAGCTGGTGCCAGAGCACCGGAGTTTGCCTTGGTGGAAATATGGGATATGACAGTATCCCCCTCTTAGGCCTGAACCCCTGAAGGCCTATGAAGTGAGGGACAATGCGGAGTTGCGGAGTCCAGAATTCTGTCCTGGAATATAAAACCCGACCATACCTGCCGTTACCTCTTGTATTCAAACCACCATGCCTGACATCACTGACATCCACCACTGGGATGACGCGCACCTCGCAGAGTGTGAGGATGATGATGACGCACTGTGGGATGCCAAGGGTGTGGAGGGAGGAGGAGGAGCGGAGAAGAGTGGAGGCAGAGGTGAAGGCAGCAGAAGAGGCTGCAAAATGGCGGGTAGGTACTAGGTCAGTAGTTGCTCCATAGCTCACCAGTGGTAGGTAGTGGAGGTGGTGGCACAGCAGTGCTGCGACAAGGGCAAGAGCAAGGCACCAAGTGTTACGTCGACGTAAACGATCTCGCTGTCGAGCGTGTCCTTCAACAGCGACACGAAGTCTGATAGGGGTCCGAGGGGTCTCGAGCGATGCTAACACACTCGGAGTGAGAAGAGTTACGTGGTTAAACGTAGATCTAGCTAAGGAATACATGTCGGCTACGATGGGTATTTATAGGGGGAAGACGGGGGAAGACGATCTGGGAGAACAAAGGCTACCAGATTAGGAGAACAAAGGAGTAGTCCGTAAGAAGAGAACAATGGTTACCATAGAGGGAGGACAATAGGACAATAGGTCCGCTATAGGGAATCGGACGGGGGATGTCGCCCGTATACGAGAGGAGGAACGAGGATGCCCTGGTGGTCGTCCACTGGTCGATAGTACACTGTAGAGAAGAGAGGATCGATAGGAAGAGAAGAAAACGTAACACCAAGCACACCAGTGTGCCAGAGGTGTGAGGACCGCAGGCTCGCGTGCGAGGGTGGACTGGGAAAGTCCACCTTGTGCATGGAGTGCTGTGAGGTGAAGGCAAAGTGCGAGCAGCCTGGGGAGGAGAAGCCGGAGCAATGGAAGCAGAGGACGGTCGCCAAGGAGGAGTGGGGGGCGAAACAGAGGAGGATGGAGGAGGCAGAGGCAGGGCCTAGCGGCTCTAATGGAGGAACTCCCACGTGGGTGGAGGACCTCCGGAGCATTGCTCAGGTGGTGTGGGGGTTGTAGGAGGCGGTCAGGGCGCAGAACAAGCGCCTTGACACACAGAACGAGCTGCTTGAGCAGCTTATGGAGCTAAAGATGGCGGAGCTGTACAGAGTGCTGTCGGAGGAGTCAGAGTCGGAGGCGGGCTCCGAGTCCTTGAAGGGGGTTGCGGAGGAGGTGGAGGAGTTGGCGGAAGAGAGCATGGAGGCGAGTAGGGTGGAGACGGAGGAAGGAGCGGAGCAGGAGTGAGTAAACGAGGAGGTGTGAGTAGTGTAGAGAAATGGAGTGGTGAATGCGATCACGTGGGACTAAGCAGAGTGTGGACCTGGCTTGTCTGGATAACGGAGGTGGAAAGCATCAACTAACTCCAAAGCATGTCCGAGCTCTATAGCTAGCAACCAAGATGTTTCTTCGTCAGTGCCTTCGTAGCCAGACCAACACACCAGGTACAGCAGTTTGCAATTCCGCTGTCTACAATCTACCTTCGAGTCCAAAATTTCCGCTATCTCGTACTCTAACTCTCCTTCGACTTTGACCAGAGGCAGCGAAGCCTGAGTCCAGTTCAGAATTGAGTTGAGGATGGAGGGTTCTAATTGTGAGACGTGGAACACTGGGTGTACAGACTTCATGGAGTTCGGAAGGCGGAGTGTGAAGGAGTGCATACCGGCTTGCGCGATGATGCTATAAGGACCGAGATTCTTCTCCGAGAGCTTCTTAGAAGGTCTGGTGGAGCAGAAATACTTGGCTTTGATGAAGACGAGGTCACCAACTTTGAAGTCCAGAGACAGAGTTCGCTTCACATCTGTGGGTCCTTGGTAGCACTCTTGCGTGGTAGCTATCTCCTCACGGAGGTACCGGTGGAGGCAATCAAGGTTGACGGAGTACTCTCGTGCTCGAGCGGAGGCGAGATCTCTCTCTGGATGAACCGTAAGGTTTGGGTGGTAGCCCTTGTTGGCGAAGAAAGGGGAGAGTCCGGTGGTCGCGTTTGGAGCATTGTTGTAAGCAAACTCCGCCAGGGGTAGGAGCTCGGACCAGTTGTCCTGTTGGTAGTTACAGTAGACACGTAAGTACTGCTCCAGGGTCTGGTTCATACACTCTGTTTGACCATCTCCTTCCTGATGGTATCTGGAGGTGAAGTGGAGCTGGATGTCGAGGGCTTTACCTAGCAAGCAGAAGAAGTGGGAGACGAACTCCGAACCTCGATTGGAGGTGATATGGGAGGGAACACCATGCTTCAAAAAGACATGGAGGAGGAAGAGTCGTGCAAGCTCCGGAGAGGTCACCTTGTCGTCCATCGGAATGAAGATGCACTGTTTAGTTAGACAGTCAACAATGACTAGGATCGCAGAGTGACCAGAGGACGCGGGGAGTTGCTCAATGAAATCCATCAAGATGGAATTCCAAGGCTTCTCTGGGATAGGCAACTGTTTAAGAAGCCCGTAGGGCTTGTGCCTGGGGGTTTTAGCATGGGTGCAGGCCGTACAGGAGGAAACATATTCCTTGATGAATGTCCAAATGCCTGGCCAGGTGTAATCTCACTGAATTAACTCCAGGGTACGATTTTGTCTGAAGTGCCCGGAGAGCAGATGGTTGTGCTTGTACCAGAGCACTCGGAGTCGGAGATCGTTCATATCGGGGATGTAGATGCAATCATCGAGGCATAGAAACCCATCGGAGTCGACGGACCAGCGAGAGTTGGGGGGGTTGGAGAGGTGGAGGGCAGCAATGGAGTCAGAGAGGAGAGCAGAGAGGATGTCGCTGTGGAGGAACTCAAGATCAAACATCGTGCTAGCTCGGAGTACCGCAGTTGCTAAACATGTAGCTCGGAGGGACGACACGAGCTGTTCTTGAGTGAATACAGGTCGGAAGTTATGGGGGTTGATGCGAGCATAGTCCTTATCCCCCTCTTTGGGATAGATGTCCCAGCATCTAGTGAGGGCATCAGGCTTTGCTCCAAGACGTCCGGGACGGAAGTGAATGATCATATTAAACTGGGAGAGGAACTCCAACCACCGAGCCTGTCGGTGAGTCAGGAGTTTAGATGTAGCGAAATACTCAAGGTTTTTATGGTCGGTGACGATGTCTACCAGAGTTGCGGAGCCCTCCAGGTAGTGCCACCAAGTCCGGAAAGCTTTGTGGATAGCAAGTAGCTCCTTATCGTGGGTGTCGTAGTTGAGCTCTGGAGTGTGGAGCATCCGGGAGTAGAACATGACTGGGTGGATTTCCTCGTTGGGGCAACAGATCAAGAGGATTCCTGCAATGGCGTAGTCAGAAGCGTCAGTTTCTACAATCATTGGAGTGTCCGGAACCCAATGGGTGAGGATTGGAGCAGAGGTGAAAGCCTCCTTCAGCTTCTGGAAGGCGGAGTGGCAGTCATCAGAGAAGACCCACAGAGTACCTTTGCAAGTAAGATGGGTCAAAGGGATGGTAATAGCAGAGTAGTTATGAATAAAATGGCAGTAGAAATTTACAAACCCTAAGAAGGACTGAATGTCCTTGACTTTCCGAGGCTCCAGCTAGTCCTGAATAGCTTGGACTTTCTCCGGCGACATAGTCAAGCCAGAGAGGGAGAGCTGGTAGCCGAGGTACTTGGTAGAGTCAGTATGGAATTCGCATTTCTCGGGCTTAGCATAAAGTCTGTGCTTGCGGAGTTGACGGAGTACCTCCCAGACATGCTCCCGGTGGGAGGCCAAGTCCGTGGAGAAGACTAGGATGTCATCAAGATAAACTATTACGCAAACATCAAGTATATTAGCAAAGATGGTATTGATGAACTGCTGGAACGCTGCCGGAGCATTCGTAAGTCCGAATGGCATGACTAGCCACTCATAGGAGCCGTAGCGCGTGCAGAAAAACGTCTTCCACTTGTCGCCCTCTGCAATGCAGACCAGATGGTATGCATACCAGAGGTCAATCTTCATATAGATTCTGGCGCAGCTCGGGGCATCTAGAAGGTCGGAGATGTGTGGAAGGGGGTAGCAGTCCTTCTTCGTGATTTTGTTGAGTCCTCTGTAGTCGACGCAAAGGCGGAGCGAGCCATCCTTCTTGTGGACAAATAGGACTGGAGCGGCATGAGCGGAGGAGGATGGGCGAATAAAACCATTGGCGAGGTGCTCCTCGAGGAATGAGTGGAGTGACTCGAGTTTGGAGGTGGAAAGCGAATAGGTGGTGCCCAGCGGAGGAGAGGCACCTTCTTCCAGTTCGATCTTCAGGTCATGTTTGCGATGCAGAGCAAGTTTGGAAGCTTTGATCTTGCTGAACATGTCAACGAGGTCGTGATACTCTGGGGGTATTCCGGTAAGGTCAACTTGTTCTGGAATGGCAGAAGAGGCCTGGAGTTCGGACTCCTCAGGGTGGAGTTGCAGGCAGAACTGCATGGAGCCTTCGAGGCGGCAAGCCAGCACAAACACCGGTGCACTAACCAATGCAATAGGGGGTGCCTTGTGGTCATGGAAATGCGGCGAATCTGTGGGTGCGGAGTCAGCTGGAGGAGGTAAGTCCAGAGACTGCAGAGGCGAGCTTGGAGTCGCAAGCATGGGCTGCTCAGGTGATTAGAACGAGATACTGCTCGATACCCAATCAATCAACAGATTGTGGCGGGTGAGCCAGTTGTGTCCTAGAACAAGGGAGCAAGAACCATCAAGCGGAGTGATGTAAAAAGTCGATGGAGTGATATCACTGGTTTCAAAACGAATAGAAAGGTCAATGGCTTGTGTAATCGTAAAATTAGAAGTTCTGTCAAATAACCGGAGTTGTAGTGGAGGAACAGAGTAAGCAGAGAGTCTATGGTTATTTACAAACGACGTATCTATGAAACAGTTGGAGGAACCAGAGTCTACCAATGTGGAGAATGTAGGAATATCATAAGAAACTAAGGAAACTAAAGGTATAAGTGAATGAGGGTCAGAAAGAGCAGACACGTTGAGACAGATCTTCTTCAGTGCACGGGCGGGGACAACGCAACCTTGAGTCCGTGCGGAGTCAGCGAGGCTGCACTCTATTTTTTTGCCTCCAGAGCGGAGACCTCTGGTTTGGCTTCCGGAGTCAAGGTTTGGGTCACGTGGGCCTTAGATGCCCGAGAGGAGGACTTGGGGCAGTCCTTAGCGACATGGCTGGCTTGATCACAGAACATACAGAGATTGTTATCGAAATGGCATTTTTGTTTGGCAGCGGTGAGTTTTCCGTCCTTCCCCAGCTTGGAGGAGAGGTTGGGTTTGGGCGTAGCAGAGTTGCCTCTGGAGTTGCCTCTGGAGTTAGAATGACTGCCGGATTTCGAGTCCTTCGAGTTCTGGGCAGAACCCTTAGGTTTGTTGGAGGAAGAGGCGGTGGAGGAGGCGTGGCCCTTGGAGGAGGACGGAGTGGCTTCGGAGGTGGATCCCGAAGCCTTGGAGGCCCTGGTAACCTCATCCTTGCACTCCTAGTAGCGATGGTCGATTTGTTGAGCGAGGGTGCGGAGGTCGTGAATATTGTCTGGCTTCCCGAGCCAAGACAACTCATCCTTAATGCAATCGGGAAGTCTGATGTAGAAACTCTGGCAGAGCACCCCGGGACCCCATCCCCTGACTTGGCTTGCCAGACGATTCCAGTGGATGACATAGGTGGTTATCTGCTGCAAGTCTTTCATGCGGAGTTGCTTGAGGTGAGCCTCTGCATCAGTGACGGGATTGTGTGGACCGAAATTAAACTGAAGCTTGTAGAGAAATGACTCCCAGCTGTCCATCCAGAGCGGACGGAGTTCCAGAGGTTCGCTTCCGAGCAGGTCCAGCTCGAAGTATTCCAGAGCAACTCCCTTTAGGTAAGACTGGGCGAACGTAACCTTAGAACGGTCATGGTGGAAGTGCTTAGGATTAGCCTGGAAGTTTAACTCACATTGGACAATGAATGGACAAAGCTTTGTGGGGTCCAGCCCATCGAATGGGTCTGGCTCCCGGACTTTGGTTTTCGGAGCATCGGAGGATCTGCAATGGAGTGCTTGCTGGGTCATGTCCCAGATAGTGTCGGCAAGCGAGGTGAAAGGCTCGAAAGCCAAAGGAACCTCATTGCATTTATCGTTGTCAACTCCAAATTCCTCGTCCTTGGAGTGGCCGGAGGAAGGTTTAGAGGGTGGAGTCCCTTCCGCGCCTCAGAGATCTGGGCCACTAGCTTCTGGGTTGTCAAAAATGTAGTCAGCTCCTACTTCCTCAAAGTGCGACTCAGCAGGAATCGTCTCCAGAAGCGGAGTGAGCGGAGATGTGAACGGGCTAGATGGCATAATGTGGCTATAAGGCATAGCAGATATGGACATAGGGGGGTTGGCTTGTGCCATGAGGCTCACGAATTCACCAGGAATAGTACATGATGAGCCAAAGACGGATTCTAGGTGATCTCGGTGAGAAGGCAAGGAATGAGACATGAGCGAGCAAGTACAAGGAGTGAGTTAGAATATACTGTCAAGTCCAGGTCCTCCGGAGCAAGTCCAACGAAGTCCGGAGTAGAGATGCGGCATAATGGTAGGGGGCAAGGACTTTCGGCGCAGGACTTATGTGTTGCGCCCCTTGCACTCACAATCCTCGGAGTCGGAGATCAGAGAAGCGGAGATAGTGTGCGGAGGGGTAAAGGGAGACCAGAGGGTGTTGGCGTGAACAGGAGGTAACTTAGTCGATATTCTAACTAAGGTAGTAACGGTACATGCACAGGTTTATATACCAACTACCTTGGGCGAAGGGCAAAGACATAAGGAAATAGATAAAGTATTCCATGTGGAAAAAGAGTAGAAGTGGATAGCAGAAGCATATGGAAAAGTCAAGATATGTCAGATAAGGAAGACAGAACAGATGACAAAGTTCTATGGGTGAAATACGTACAACGAACATGGACAGTTGTCATGTGGTTGTAGACAAAAGCTAAGAATGGTAAGGTAAACGGAGTTGTCGTTCTGGCCTCCAGCCGGAACTCCAAAGGTTATACTATGAAAGCAAATAAACAGAACAGAGAACGTACGAAAGGAAAGGAATGGGTCCGTATTGGGCAGAGCTGGTGCTGGAGCACCAGAGTTTGCCTTGGCAGAAATATGGGATATGACACAACATAGCAGTGATTCATTCCAAAAGGACCCAGTTTGCATGTTCAGCGACTCCATTCTGCTGGGGACATGCTCAAACCGTGTGTTGGCACTGTATTCCACACTTCTGAGTGAATTTAAGCATTGCATTGCTCATATATTCCCCTCCTTTGTCATCCTGTAGTGTCTTAATGTGCCGTTCTGTCTGGTTCTCAGCAAACACTTTGAATTGCTTAAATGTGTTGAAAACGTCAGATTTGGCATGAAGGGGGACCACAAAGCGACATCTGGAGTAGTCATCAATGAATGTGACCCAATAGCGATATCCAGAGAAGGAACAGTGGGGTACAGCATGCACATCCAAATGGACCAGCTCCAGGAGGCGAGTTGCATGCAAAGATGATGAGGGGAACAGGTTTGCATGCATCTTGCTAGCTAAACATGGTTCACACACAGGATCTGGCACAGACTTGGTCTTAATGCACATTCCTGTGACCAGATTGCACTCCAACAGTAATTTGATGTCAGGCAAGTTGTGATGTGCAAATCTATGATGCCAGAAGGAGAGGTTGAGTGGGACAGTGGTTGCCAGGTTCGCAAACTTGGTTATAGGCTCAGTGCTGCCACCCAAGAATGCTGCATTGTTCCCATTGAAAGAGGCAACAAAGAGTGGTGGTCCAGACAGGTGAGAGAAAGTCATATGTGTTGCATTGATGTAGACAGTAAAAGATGAATGTCGAGTCAGGTATAGAACAGAGAGGAGGTTATTTCGTAATTGAGGAACATGCAAAATGTTTGAAAACTCGACTGCTTGCCCCCTCTTTCCATTAATGAACAGGTGGAATACAACAGACCCAATCCCAGATGAATATATGACAGTGTTGTAGGCAAGCTTGATTGGAACACATTTGGCAGTGTAACTGCAGAGCCAGTGATGACGGGGCATCATATGAGAAGTGGCACCCAAGTCTGCATTCCAGTCATGATCAGCATCCAGTAGAAGCAGTGATAATAGGTCAGAGGGGTCACTGGAACAAAGACTTGCATTGCCAGCCTGTTCTACCACTTCCTGGGACTCCTCCTGCATCATATTTGCTGCCTGTGTTACAGCTGGATAAGCGCAGCTGGAGTCCACAGTGAGAAACTAGTTGCATTGCACAGGAGTCCACAGTGAGAAACTGAAGAAAGTGCTCACTGTGGAACTCCAACTATATAAAGCATGAAAACAATTGCAAACATAAACAGAACATCACCCAGCCACCAGAGTGTGCAATCACAGCACATAACACTCCCCCTTGATTGCACATCTCCACTAGGTGCACTTCCCCAGCCCCATCAGCTCGTAGAATCTCTGAACCTTCTGTTGAACAGCTGGAGCCACACAGCTGGAGTCCACAGTGAGAAACTGATCGCATTTGACAGAATGCAGAGTACGGTATCTAGAGTCCACAGTGAGAAACTGAAGAAAGTGCTCACTGTGGAACTCCAACTATTTAAAGTCCGGAAACATCCACAAACACCACATCATGTGCTCTAAATCACCCGAGTGTGCAATCACAGCACTTAACACTCCCCTCTGATTGCACATCTCCACTAAGTTCGCTTCCCCAAACCCATTAGCTGGCAGAATCTCTCAACCTTCACTCGAGGCAATGCTTTTGTGAGCAGGTCAGCTGGCATATCTGTTGGGAATGGCATTCTGTGCATTCTGTAAGACCTAAGGGCAGTATTGTAAGACCTAAGGGCAAGCGTTCCCAGGGAGTGTTATCTCCTCAGTATGGGTCTAACCCCCCATGACACT
>JBBPKP010000698.1:0-11268 GCA_038089335.1 Boletellus aff. obscurococcineus | reverse complement strand
TGGTCAACGTCAACGCCCACTTCCCCTTCAGCCTCCACGACCGCCCCGACGGCTCCTCCCCGTCCTCCCGAAACGTCTCCGCCGGCACCCTCCAGAGCAGTCGCGCTGCGTCTCCGTCCCCGCCCCGCCACCTCCAAAAGTCGCCCTCGACCACCTCCCTGCCTCCGGACGCCGACGACGCCCCACACTACCGCCCTCGCGCCGTCAGTCCTCTCGCGCCCGTTCTCAACGTCCGCCTCGTCAAGTCAGCTCGCGCCACGCAGAGCACACGCGGTCGTCCCCAACGCGCTGGCGATCCCAACGGCCGCACCCAGTCCCTCGACTCAGAGCCGGCGCCACACGATCAGCACACTCAGCGCGCGCGCCCACTCCCGCCAGATCGCCCATCCACGCATGTGAGTCCCGTTTCCCTGCCATCAGCTATCGCGAACCTTGCGTCCTTCACCCTCCAAGCTTGCTCCCGACCAAGAAGCGCCACCATATTCCGAGGACTTTGACATACATGACGCAGGCGCTGTGGCGCGTTCATGGGGAGACTGACCCCAACTTACCTTGTCTCTGTCACACTCGTTTCCGGATCTTACTTGTTGGTCCCTTCTATCGCACAAACGCTCATTTTTGGCAATCTTGTTATCTCCACGAGGCATCATTTTCGCTATTTTATCATCTCTTCCTGTCGGATCTGGTCGTTGCATAGCTTCCTTCCGGATATGTTCTCCTCTACGCCTGTGCTCACCACATATCGCATCATCATTCGTTGCGAACCTTGCGCCCGTTCAAGGGGCAAACGCCTGCATCAGGTGGACGGCTATTTCCTCTCCCAATTTCAAACTCCCAGCAGGGGGCTGCATGCTGTCTCCAACCTTAAGCGGCGGACGAGTCTCGTTGCGCATGTGCTCAGCGTTTCTCGGCGACCGTCTCTTCCGTGTTTCATTCCTTGGACATGGGCCTTCACCTTGTTGCGGTGGGGCTCCAGAGTGAATTATTAAACCCATTCCGCTGCCAAGACCGTTGACTCATCCACCATCGTCAACCAGCCGATCTGGATAGCTTTTGTTGTCGCCCGGGCTACGTTTCGTCCAGACTCGGGTCAACCCGTCACGTTCCGCTGGATTCCCGCGGTTTACGCACGGGTTTCTGCACAATCTTCCCTAGTAGTTGTGGTGCGATGGTGCGGCGAGGAGCGATAGGACACATGGGTATATCGTTGTTCGGTAGAATGGAGCCCGAAGACTATAATGGAAACATACATAACGTAGCCACGGTAACTGGGTATCCGTTGCTTGGTCCAAGCTGTACCACGAGCGGGCAAACTTGTCAAGTCGGAGTGCCGTGCATGTGCACCCTCCCCCGCGCAGCCCGAACCACGCAGCCCGCTTCCAAAAACCGGACAAGAGCGATGGTGATGCCGAGTTCGTTGGCAGGACTACAAATGAACGAGTTGTTCCCTCAGCGAGTGTTGTTTCCAGGATAGCCGACGTGTCCTTGGCTCGTCGTCTTTGGTGACCTTCGACAGTGTGTTGACTATAAAGTGCCAGTGGATCATGATTCTGCCTGCCATTGTTTCAGGACACAGCACCTCTTACCCCCTAGTGAGGATTACAAAACACCAACTATCGCAGGTTACCTAAACATGATAGCTGTGGATCCCAATCCAATGGAAAAAAGCCTGCATTGATGTGTAAGACATCTGTGACTTTTAGCTGGCATTGAATCACACTTAATATTTTGGCAACCCCCAAGTGTACTCCACTGTAAATTAATTTAGCAGTCCCTCTCATTTGATCCCAGTGAGAAGAGACTTTTAGCAACACTGAAGCACATGGAGGATCTTGATAAGTGCGCATGACAAATTACCAAACTTTTTTTTTTGGAGGGTTTGCAACAACATGACATGTAGAAAAAGGAAAGAACGAACGACAGCAGAGCACGAGATCTGACCCCCCCGTCGTGCGTTGGGCTTTGAACGTTTGAACCACAGGCAAGGCACACGGAGCCTGCCAGAACCCAATATCCGCTATGAATTTCAATTTGCGAAAGAAAAAGGAAAGGAAAAAAGGAATGTCGGTGCGTCACGGAATGCGATACCAGCACCCGTCGAGTTCTCCACGGAAGCGTGTGACTGGCTGTTTGAAAGTGCCGCTGCGATCTGATTGGACCACCTAGGAAAAGAAGCGAAAGGAACCGACAGCGAACGCTCTGAGAACGCAGGGACACCGAGAGCGCGCAACCGAGGGAAGGTCGATGCGCCGCTCAACGTATTGGCAGATGGGCTCTTCCGGCAACGCCGAGGGCAAGGCACCGCCTTGCTGGCTGCCGACAGTTTCCTTGGGACGAACGGACGTTCCGACCTCAGCTCGGTTGTATACTGGGAACCAAATTCCCATCGCTGACAATTTAGCTTTGCGTCCACGCGACGCAGAGGCCGGTAGCAGGCATTGCCTGGCACGACAACAACAATAAAATAAAATAAAATAGTGCGGATGCCGCCGGCACTGAGGTCGGAGACAACTCGAATTTATTCCAAAACGTTTTTTTTACGTACCTGACACGGTGGAAACGTCTGACATACTGTATCGAACGTGCCACGCCGATTGATGGCTGGGAGTTGTGCGATCGAGAATGGGCCTGGCTTTCCCCACGCACCCTGGGCCCTTGTGGCGAGGGCGAACCACCGATGTGAAGAACGTGTCCGATCCAGCTGACGACGGCCACCGTCGCACATGCACGGTTGCTAAAAATCGACGTGTGCGTGCAGACTGACACGTATGCGTAATCTGAGTGAGAGTGTCGGATTGTTTGAACCTATCATGTGATAGAGTTGCCCGCCCTGAGATTCGAGATTGGAGGTTACGCGTTACGGGCGGCACCGGGCTGGAAAGGTCCTGGGCAGCGCTGGTCGCAATAATCAATTTACATCGCCCAATGACCACGGACATCCCCGGACCCCCATCAGAGAAAATCGATCTTCTGGCTCTCTATAGATATGGGGTACGGTTTGATCTATAATACAGGCGGTGCATGACTACAGCATAATATATGCATACATCGGACAAGATGGTGCACTATCGTGCCAATCTTCTTCCGTTCACAAACCGTGTGCTGCTACATGTCGCATGATCGTTAGCGAGGCGAGGATTTCTGTTTGGCGGATGAACGAGCATTCTGGGTATCAGGCTGACCAGACCAACGTACCAGCCACAAGGTGCGGGTATGCCTCATCGATCGTCAACATGCAGCCAGACGAACCGGGATAGTCCGGTTCGCCGGCAACCTTGAGGGTATAGAATGCGACAAGGTATTGCCTTCTGTTCGTGCACTGCACACATGCGTCCGGTCAGGCTAACAGATGGAACGAGGTCTATGCTCACGGTCCACTCGTGACCTTTAGCAGACCGCCAGCTCCACTGGTACTCTTGGCCGTCTGACCCCGTAAATCTCCTCGTCATGCTGCTGTATACACCTGATATCAGGGATAAAGTCGGCGCATCGGTGAGGTCGGCGCTAACCTCCCCTGTGGCGAAATCTTGACGAGATATTTGTTCATAGCCATCGACGCTCCCGAGGGCATTATGATTGTCCCAAGTGAATTGTTTGGGCCGAATGTGAGCGCCATCAACGGGTTCGACGGGTCCTGCCCGTGTGTCGCATTATGGATCATGTATGCAGTGTGGGTCGGTGCTTGAGCCGTGCAGCGCAGCTGCAAACGGAGACGGTCGTTCATGTCCACAAAGTCGGATCCTGTCAGCTTTCCGGTCTTGTCTTCCAGAAGGTAGGGCATGCCGTAGACGGTGGACATGATGAACAGGACAACTTTGGGGAACAGCACTCCCCGATGGTAGCGCGGACTATATCTGTGTCTCGGCTGGTTGTGTTAAACCATTTTCGGCAGACTGCACAGGCAGGACTCGTCAGCGGCATGTCATTTACAGGTGGAGGAAGCGTAACACGCGTGGAGGTTTGATCGAAGTGCCGAGACAGTCCGTAAAACTGACCCTGGTGTACATGGCCGCAGGACAACGATGCAGCCGTTCATACCGCCGTGTGATAAACGTGTAGTGAACGGGGGTCAAGATTCGTCAGTTTGATAGTGCGGCC
The DNA here is from genome assembly GCA_038089335.1 of Boletellus aff. obscurococcineus. Classification (NCBI taxonomy): domain Eukaryota; kingdom Fungi; phylum Basidiomycota; class Agaricomycetes; order Boletales; family Boletaceae; genus Boletellus; species Boletellus aff. obscurococcineus. The sequence continues at coordinate 7,170 of JBBPKP010000698.1, read as the reverse complement.
GCGTATGTACCTGTGAGGAAAAGCTAGTTTTGCCACAGGGGTGACGTACGTCCAGGCCATATCCTGCCTCGAGCGCTCGTCAGCAGGTCGTGTCATTCGGGCTTGGGGCACAGGATTAGCTGTCAAAGGGAACAGCGCACCGAGGTTTCGGAAAGATGTATCATTACACGCATGAATGACAGCATAATTCATGTTGAACACGAGGCAAAACGGAGCATTTTGCACCAACAAGGGGGCCGAGATGACGGCGGCAAGGGAAGAAGGCAAGAGGGTCCACGAGAAATTTCCCCGCCAGATCATTCACAGCGCCGACTTCTGTTTGATTAAATCAACGTGTCAGGTTGACTGTGGAAAACGGGATCTCTGACTCGATGTGCTACCGCTTGGTTGGACACCGTGCAGGGCATGCATCGATGCATCTATCTCGCAGCCAGGGTATATTTTAACATTGACCTTCGCGCACCTGCCGTCTCATCAAAACGAGGACATCAAATATATCGATGCACATACAGACCCACGGGCGGTGCGTGGAGCGCAGCACGTCGACCTGTGCCGAAAAGCCCGTTGAGATCGTCGCCCGTCGTTTGACTAAAACACATGATCGGAGCAGACAAACGAAGTTCTTTGCTTCCCTGCCTGGTGAACGGACGCACAGCCCTGAAGGGCAAAACACGCTGACGATGCCTCCTAACTGCGTCCGTGTCGTGGTCTATCCCTCACTGCATTCATGTCCCATCGCCTGCGGTGTCTCTCCCTCTCCCTCTCCCGCTCGACCTCATCGTAGTCCCTCAACCGGCTACGACGCTCCTCGCGTTCATGGGCAGGCGAGTGGTCTCGTTCGTCAGTGGGTTTTCTGCGGGCTGGGGAGCGCGATCGTGATCTGTCCCGATGACGCGTCCGATTGCCATGCTCGTCTTGGGCCGCCTTGCGAGCTTCTTTGCGAGCATGTTTCTCCTCTTTACGTTCGGCTTTCCTGCGACGCCTTTCCTCCTTTTCTTGTTTGGATACCGCATCCCCCTCGGTGCTTGGCACAACGTTTGCCCCGGTCGACGAACCTGGTGTGGGCTGGGTAGCATTCGCCCCGGTTGGACCGAATCCTCTGTAAACCACCATGTCAGTCTCCACTGTCTGATATTCGTACACGAGACTCGCAATGCAATGGAAAGAGCTTCTGCCTCCGCCTCCTTTATCTTGCGGATTTCCTCGAGCCTCTCTGATTCAGGGACCGTCTTGTCCCTGTTGTACCAGTGGACATCCTTGTTCTTTTGCCATCTTCCTGTTGGCGCATTGATGCTGTGGCCGAGGTAGTGCTGAGCGTCGCTGAGTGCACTGCAAAGTGGGCATATGCGTGCTTACTTCTCTGTCCTTGTCTGCAGAAACGTCGGACCACTTGAATTCTGCTTGACCGCCTCGGGTTCCGCCGCGAATAGGCTCGAACATGATGTCAGCTGCTGCTGTCGCTGCAGGACGAGCTCTGGTTGAATCCCCGACTGTCTCCGATCTAAAATAACACCCGTGTGAACGCTTCGCTAAACGAGGCGGCCACGGTGACGGACGGCTGCTTCGTCCGCCACCATGCGTGATCCGCACTCCAGCGGGATGTCGACACCGACGGCGGCGACCGTGCAGTCTGTTTACCGCCCTGCACGATCTTCGCCCGTCCGTGTTCCCTACCTCTCTCAAGTGTATTGTCCCGAATATGCGCTTGCCGTACCCCCGTCAGCCCAGAGCTTGCCCCGCGCCATTCCTTTCGCGCGTGTTGCCGGTCGGTGAAATGTGATCCTGGAGACTAGGCTCGTCGCCGCTGGCTGCTTGCGGGTGCTGATGGATTCGTCCAAGTTACGAAACATGCCTGAGCGGCGCCGCTTTTCGATTCGGATTCCTATTTTTTTCTAATTTCAGAGAAGTCCGGCTAGTAGTAACTCTCCTTGTACTCCTCCCTCCATGTCCTTTCCTGCTTCATCTGAACTCCATCTGAACTCTTGGGACCGACCGAGGCGCGAATCAAGCACCTTGACGTGTCCAACGGACCCAACAGAAAAGCGAAGAATGACCACGTAGTCGCTTAGCCGCTATCACACCTGGGTGCTCGACTCGTCCGTTTGCCCGGATCGCTTCGTCGGCGCCGCAGCATCCAGCTCCAGCCTGGACGAGCTGCGCTGGCGAACCTCTGAAAGGATTAATATAACTCATCACAAAATGGAAGGCATGGCCCGTGTCCACTTAATCGCCGGAGGCAAAGCGTCGTAGCGGCACCGCCAAACAAGGGGCTAGGTGCGTGCAGCATACCGTGCTGAGTGGCCATGTACTGACCGGGAGGTGCCACAGAGCTGGACGCCTTTCCCTCGGATTCGATCAACAGGCCTTGCGCAAGCGACAAACAAACCATGCCACGTCGCTGACTCAGGGCTTCTCCGAATAATCGGACCAGGACCGACCACACATTTCACTGATTTGAAGGCGTTGCGGATGGCCAGTCCCGCTGCGTGCATCCCCGCGACGTCGACGGGGCGTTGTTTCCATGTACCATACTCGATGGTATTTTTTTTCAGTATCGCGCGCGTTTGTTTTGTTGATTCTTACGTGGGCGCACGGGCCCGCGTGGCAAACGGACGGGGTTTGGCTGCATGTGGAAATAGCCGAACAGAACCCAACAAGTTGGTGTGCTCCTCAACCGTCCTTTTATCTGTCGCGCTACCTCCGTTGCACAACATTTCTGTTTTTCTTGCTTCCACCCGCGATGAGCAAAAAGACACCTAAAAATAACGAACCAGAGACTAACTACGTAGAACGTGATATCGTCCTAGGCAAGATACGCGGGTATCCTCCATGGCCTGGTATCGTACGTCGCGTTCTCTTCTCGTCTCTCCAGGTTCCTGCTCACTGTCTCTGCTTGCACAGGTTATGAACCCCGACACCGTTCCTGCCCATATTGCCAAGGAGCGCCCTACTGGCAAGAAGACTGTATTCTACTGTATCAGATTTTTCCCCACAGGAGATTTGTGCGTCTTCATCGCCCTTGCTTGTTGTTGGAATGGCTGACGCCGTTTTCGGGCAGTGCATGGCTTGTATCGAAAGACATATCGAGACTGAAGGAGCACGAGATCCGCGCATACATCAGCGAGCCACACAAGAAAAGCGGGGACCTTCTGGCTGGGTACAGAATTGCCCTTGATCCCAAAAACTGGGAAAAGGAGCGAGAGACTATGGACCTGGCTGTCGCAGAACAAGAAGACAATGCGCGAGTTGACCAACTAGAGACCGAAAACGAGGACGACGAGGCAAAGAAACCTGCAAAGTCAAGGAAGCGCAAGCGAGATGCTGAAGGACCGTCTGTGAAGCCCAAGAATAGGCCCAAACCGAAATCTGAGAAGAAGCCGACTACGGGGAGGTCAAAAAGAAATGGAGCCAAGTCCAAGGATATGATCGAGTCCGAAGACGACGGAGACCAGGAGGCTGAGGCTGAAGGTGAAGATGAAAATGCGGGAGTAAGCGCCAAGGCTGCTCCACCGCCCTCAAAGAAACCCAAGCGAGAAAAAGAGGAAGAAGTCGATGGTACGTTCGACGAGTAGGTTGACCTGTCTCATATCCTGACTGTCTTTCTCATAGCTAACTTGGAGGCTGACCCTGAGGCTCGCAAGGTGAGAGAATGGCGACACAGGCTACAGAAGGCTCTGTTGGGCAGCAAGGGCACACCATCAGAAGAAGTGAGTCCCACGATGGCGTAGATTGCTTCCACTGACAGAAACTACGCAGGATATGCCTGCCCTAGATCAGCTATTTGCGACAGTAGAGCACTACGAGCATCCAAATCTCATCAATTTCCTCTCTGTGCGTTTTTGCGGCGTCTCGTTTCTCGCTGTTGACCACAGCTTCGTGTGTAGTTTTCTAAAATCGGCAAGGTTATGCGACACATTGCGGCTCTAACACCGGACAAAGTGCCTCGCGACGAAGAATTCAAGTTCCGGGCACGGGCAAAGGCCCTGGTAGACAAGTGGCACGCCATATTGGGTGCCAACAAACAAGGTGAAAATGGTGGTGATGGCACCACGAATGGTGCAGATGTCGCCCCAGATGCATCCGAGGCCAAGGTAACATTATCCCCAGCCCAGAACGCTATCTCAGCTGTTTCGGCTGTAGAGGTAACGGCGGGCGAGGCGTGAATGGTGTGCTTCTTTTCTTTATAATGATTTGCCAACTCGTAATTTCGTGCCCGGGCACCTGGGGTCAAAGACATCGTGCACGGTGTTGTGCTGTGCCATCTGTGCCTCTTAAGAACCTTTGCTACTACGTCTTCCATGTTGTCATGATCCTTTGCAGCTTGCTCGTATTCCCTAGTCTGATCTTGTAGTGCAGAGACGAATATTATATATATTTCGACTGTTCGCCAGTAGGGAGGGGTTGACGAGTACTAGCGCTCAGTCTACCACGGCAGTAAGGACATCACTGCGCAGTGACCACGCACCAGCGGCACCCTTTTAATCGCAACGCAGCATGACGCACAAGACTACCTGCCTGACAAGCCCCAGCGCAGCAGGGACATCCTCGTCGCTTGGTTCGCCACCTGTGCTGGCTGCTACTAGGCAGCACGACTGTTTCAGAGTGAATTCGAAAGGGACCCACCTTGACTGTCCCCACACGGACAGACGAGAAGAGCAGTGTAGTTGCTCAGAGTCGGGACGCGTCCTCGCCGAAGGAACGTTTATAGTCCTCGGCTACGGCAGCAGATTGGGTTCCACCACTAGCACCTGGTTCTCGCTGGCCAGATGGTCGGACCGGTTGGACTCCAGCATGTGTGCCGCTCCACCCGTCGAGCCCTGGTCGCAAGGAAGCCATGCCTTTTCTTTGGTGCCCCACCAGCACAGCTCACTCTCGACCCACGAGCACGCGGTCGGGCATTCTCCCGCAACATGGACGAGCGCTCTGCACCACTCCAGAGCGCGGGTGGCACGCTTGATGACGCGGTGAGCTAAGAGTGCTACTGCTGGCGACAGTCCAGCCTGCACACCGCACCACTGACCGCGGAGTCGACACGCATCGTTCAGGTCACACGTTCCAAACGTGCGTCCCGTCTGCCAGGCGCTGTCGTGCGAGACTTATCCCGCAGCCCCAGACGCTTCAGACGTCCAGACGACCGCCCTCGAGTTACCCGACGTCCCCCGCATCCCGACCAAGAAACGCACGTTTCACCTCGGCCCCGGGGATCTCGAGACCCTTGTGCAGCCTCTGCTGTCGTGCCACTGGCATGTCGGTCAGGTCGGCGTTGGCGCGCAGGGTCTCAGCGTGCTCTCTTTGAACAAGCTCTTTAGCTTCAAGAGTTTCCGCTCAGCGGTCGAGTTCTTTGATGCGCTTGCAGTGATTCAGGACGAGGAAGACGTGCGTACATGGAACTTGGTCTATGCGTGTTACGAGCGGATTAATTATTCATCAGCATCACGCCCGCGTCACTGTCGATTACGCCAATGTTTATGTGTCCACCCACACCCATGTCGCGCATCAGCCTGCCTCTGACGCCGATGCGGATGCGAAACCAATCAGGGTTCCGGGCCTCACGTCCCGCGATGTTCGGTTCGCGGTCAAGGTCGAACAGTTGCATGGCACGTTCTTGGCTGACGAACGCGCGAACACGAAGGTGCCCGTGGGCTCCGCCAGTTTACAAGCTTCGTCGATGGAGCAGCTTCGTCAACGATACCCGGCGCATGCCACATGATTGGAGTACGGAGACGAACGGTTCTCAAACGACATTGGACATTTGACACCTGCCGAGGAATAACGTACATCTTCTGATAGGACAATTCTTGGTTGGACGGACCAAGTCATGCAATCAGGCCATCACGTCACTCTCATCTCATCTTCCCCAGACGAACTCGGTGATGCTCTTTAGTTCGTTGTCTACATCTTCCCTGAATGCGATCCTCTCCGCCGCAAGGTCTTGCTGCATATGCAGCTCATTGGTCGTCCCCGTCAACGGCACGATACTGTGCAGCTGGGCAAATTTAAAGATAACCTGAGCAGGCGTCACGTCTAGCCGACCTGCAATGGCCACGACCGCCGGATGTGCCAGCAAGGCCGTTGATCCAGAGAGCGTCCAAAAAGACCTGAGGACATCGGGCGTCAGCCCCCGACACCAACAAAGAGAAAAGGCTGCAGACTGATATTCAATCCCGTGGTCTTTACAATACCGCCACACATCAGGATCCCACATGTTCCCTTCATACCACCGGTTTTGCACCACCTGCACCTTCCTCAACTCTCCCAGAGCAGCAAGGATGCGTACGTCGTATACGTTGCTAACCCCGATCTTGCAAATGGTCCCCGCGTCCTGAGCGGCCATAAGTGCGCGCCAGGCCTCCAGGGTTGCCTGCATCGTCTTCAGAGGCGAATGGAGTAAGTAGGAGTCGATATACGACGTTCGAAGGTTGCGCAAGGACGCCTGTAGGGATGCTGCGATTTGGTCCTTGACGGCGTCATTGACATTATACGGAATCGGTTTGTTGAGGTCTTGTCCTCCAACGGGCGTGAACCTGCAACGATGAGGGGACACAATCCATGAAAGAGAACGAGCGCGCACTTTGTCTGGATATACATCTTGTCGCGTTTTATGTCATATCTTTTCTGCAAGACATCAAGCGCTTCGCCGACGAGATCCTCCCTGTAGGGGGGCAAGTAACACCGCGTTGAGCGACCGTCCTCGACAAAGGAAAGCGAAGTGCACCTGTAGTGCTTCGGCTGACAGGCTGCCAGGCAGTGCGTTAGACCCCCCTACGATCGCCGTGCTGCTTGTAGACGCACCCGTATCGACGGCACGGAATCCTTGCAAGAATGCGTTGACGACGAGGTGAGCCGTACGTTCTCCCTTCCTGGTGTCGCGTCTCCGCAAAGCAAACGAGTGAATGCATCGCGAGCAGCTCACCACGCCGTCCCGTAGATGATCTTTGGCGAAAGGATGTTCATGGGATGTGGTCGACTCGGTCTCACGCGGACTGCATGCGGGCGTTCTTGAGCAACAAGATTACTGCGGCCGCTCGGGCATAGTAATTTGAGATAGAACGGTGCCTGTGGCACCAACGTACTCGCTCTCAAAATCGGCTTGGTCTCGTTAGAACTATTTGAGATATGCCAGCGGTGTACGACTCAGTGACGAGCAGTTCATAACTAGTCTCGCTTTGC
>JBBPKP010000697.1:0-11285 GCA_038089335.1 Boletellus aff. obscurococcineus | reverse complement strand
AACATGTACAAACAATAGAATAGTATATAAACCCGGGCGACTGAGCTGGAACTCCAGTTCAGTCTCTTGGACCTTTACCTCCATCATCAGGGCTTAGCCTCACTAGCTCTTCACTCTTACCTCTAGTCTTCCGCCCTTCATAAGCCCAGTCGCTGGACTGCTATACACGTCCGGACATAGGCTATAGTTGGGTTGTTTCAGAATATGCCTACTCTCAACCAACGAAGGGTTTCTTGAGTGGCTTCCTGTGATGCCCATCTTGGGTCTTGTGTTTGGCTTTCTTCCAATGAAGTCCTGGGTCTTCTCCTGGCTTGACTTTCAGTCTCTACCCCTACCCCAATACCAGGGTTTGCAGGGTGCAAGTCTTTCTGTCTTCAAGGTAGCTTCTACTGGGAAGTTATGTCAGTAAAAGTCTAATGAAGCAACCACTGAACCCTAAACCCTCAGGGCCAGGGCTACAGTGCTCTACTATCCTAATACTGTGTAGCTAATGGGTACAAAACCTTACCAAGGGTAGGGCTAGGGAGTATTGGACCCTAGTGTTCACTATCCAGAGGCTGTTGTGGGAAGAAACAAGAGACTTTTACTGGAGGATGTCCAGTGAAGAGGTCTGCCTTTATATACTACTCTACTATTTATACATGTTGTGGTGTAATTACTATACAGGGAAGTCATATGACTAGGGTATAGGGTATGGTGCCATATCATGCCATTATAACGTCAGGTGGTGCAATGTGGGCTGACTAAATAGTGACTAAAATACAGGATAATTAGTAATATCTTTATAAGCTAATGATGTCATGATGATGTCATAGGCTAGCCTGGACTATGATGTCATGATGATGTCATAGGCTAGCCTGGACTATGATGTCATTGTGGGTCGTTAGAGACTAAGTATCTCTTGTCTTGAGAGATTATTACTGTGAATATGATTGGTTGGAGATTAGATAAGATAAGATGGAAATGTAAATAAGTGCAATGTGAAATGTGAAAGTATGATGTCATGGGGGTCCTTCCTGGGAAAGTGACATCAAGTGTGGAAAAGTCACGTGGCCTGTCATGTGACCATGGGAAAGTAAATAAAAGTGGTACTGTTAAAATGAGAAAGATGTGGAGAAAAAGAATATAATATTTGTTTCATAACACCTGGCTTTTGTAGAAGCCAGAGGAACCTTCTGGCTTGCCTCGGGCAAGTATATCTACACCCCTAAAACTGTTACGCTACGCGTAAAGTCCAACTGTCGAGCACTTCCTCAAGAGTGAAGTGACATCTTGTAGAGATCCGGTCTCGCTGAGTAAAATGACTGCAGCGGCAAGGAGTTAAACTCTAGGCGTGTTAAGCATAGATCTAACTAGGGGACAAGTACAGAGCTCGAAGGTATTTATGTGTCTGGGGAAACGAGTTAACTATAAGGAGAAGTTAATGAGGAGGGAAGGTGAGTCCGAATGAGAAGGGTGAGGGCATAGGGGAATACTGTTAGTGGAAGGCCAGTGAGTAAGATGGGGCAGAGGGGAGGAGGAAAAGAGAAGGCGAGGGCAAAGGGTATGAGACTATTCGGAGGGCAAATCGATGACGTCAGCAGGCACATTCGAGGGTATGGGAGTGCGCCAGGCATACGTGTGTTTGGAGTCCAGAAGATCCTGCCATGTGGAACTCTGTGGGGAATCGACAAGCTCCTGAAGGTGAGCAGGGAGGTGGTAGACAGACGAGGAGATGTCGGGTGGTCCCTCCATGGGCTGAGGTGACCACTTGACACGGAAGTACTTCTCTAGGAACATAGAATGTCTCCCTTCAGAGGAAATTGTAACATTACCCCCCTGGCAAGACTGATTCTCTGAATCAGTTTCCTGCATCACTGTCTCCATTGTTGTTGCTGGAGGAATCGAGGATGATGGGGTCGTTGATGGTCCCCAGAGCTCTGTCGTCTGCCACTCCAGAGCTTTGGTTGCTTCCTGCAGGGCCCCCAGTGGGGGTGGGGTCAGGCCGAACGTGAAGACCAAGTAGGGTCGGTGCGGAGTCGGTTGGTGTAGAGTGACAGCGGGGAGCAAAACATCCGAGATAACGTTGAGCGGGATGTCTGTAGAGCCCACAGGAATGGCATCGGAGGGCATGATAGCTGTGGCTGGGGTGCCCAGGTGCGTAATCCCTACAATGGGGACAACGGTAGTGAGGGCAGTAGATGTGTGTGTGACCCTGGATTCCACACTGAATGCAATACGTACAGTCCTCTCCCCGCAGGCAAGTGTGGCCTCGGTGCCAGTCACAGTTCCGAAGGCAGTGAGGGCAAACCGATCCACCACTAGATCCAGTCACCACAATCTCAGGGCTTGGAGCAGATTCTCTGTTACTGACTGACTCGGTGAAAAGAGCATTCCGTCTGATTGGGCGAGGTCGACAAGGGGTGGGAGGGGGGATGGGCAGTGGTCAGGTCTGAGGTGGGGGAGTGGAGAGTTGGTCCGAAAGAGGTATTCATTGCGGCAAAGGGGAGCTGTTGGGGGAATTGTCGGGGGAGCTGTTGGGGGTGTTTGGGATAGTGGGGGTGTCATCTGGGCAGAGGAGGGGATGGAAGAAGTCTTGTATAATGGAGGGGGGATCATTTTTGTCTCGAAAGAGGTCAGAGGGGAAGTTGGCAAACAGAGCCCTTTCTGGTGGGGAGAAGAGATTTAAACGGTGTCGGAGTGCCAGGTAGACCAGGGCATAGGGGATCTGATCGAGAGTGCCCTCGATGTCAGTGGTAATAAGATAGTCAAAGACGATCAGGTGGTGCCGGTGAATGGCAGAAAGGAGGGTGTCTACATCTGGGTCATTTACGGTTCGGTGGATATCAACTACAGAAAGACTCTGAACGATTCCTAATCTGTGTTGACAAATGTCGGAATGAGTTTGAAAGAAAGCCATGGCTTGCTGTAGAGAGGCGTTGTTTCGAAAAACTTCCGTTTCCCTTACCGCTTGCGCAACTACAGGATCATGAAGGAGTCCAAGGATGAATTCTCGTCGATGATGGGTAGGGAAGTTCGCCACGCAAAGCGGGGTTTGTCCAGCCATAGTTGTCGGTAGGAGGAAATCAAAAGGACGGCATATGAGATGATTCACACTAGGAGGGAGAGGCGCATGCAAACAATTTTTATTTCAATTAGTTTCCCCAGCCGTCAGATTGGCCAGTGGCGGTTTGGTAGGCTAGGGAGGGGGAGTACACTGATACTTCCCAGTACCACAGCTGTTTCTGACTTGTCTGGGATCTCTCAGTTCGAAACTCCTGATCCCCGTTGTGCTGGGTGACGGTGGAAGTGGGGGTGACAGTGGTCTCCCCGAAAGCGAAGCGGATAGTCCCGTGGGACTCTATGAAACAAATGGTGGAAAGGAGGGAAGTAAAGGTGGCGGCTAGGTATATAAGGTGGATGATGATGGAGAGGGTGGTGTCTAGGGAGATGGTGACGGGCATCGTGCTACGTATTCCTAGGTTATGAAGAGTCGCGGGTGGTGCGTCGACTGGGTTTCATTTTCCCTGAAGGGAAGGTGGACAGTCTGGCGTTTTTGTATTCGAAAAGCAGGCGTTTGGTGTTCCCCAAGTTCCATTCCGGTTCCCAGGTATTCTTGGCAGATGAGTAACCCTTCCACTTGATAAGGAATTCCCGACAAGCGGGGTTCCCACGATGACTAAGGATGGCTTCGACTTTATAATGCTCCTCGTCAGCAATAAGTTCCGGTGGCGGATTAGTAAAGTTGGGGCCGTGTTCCGCAGTTGTGACGTATGGCGATAAGAAAGTGGCGTGGAAGTTTGGGTGTATTTTCCAGGTTGGGGGTAGTTTGAGCCGGTATACCAGGGGGGAGATTACGTGTTCAATTTCAAATGGTTCTTTGCACCTTGGGGCCAATTTCCTAAGGGGGTATCGGAGATGAAGGTTTTTGTTGTCTAGCCATACTCAGTCCCCGACTTTCCACAGTTTGAACATGGGAGTCTGGTTGGCGATTATAGCCTTCTGGGCAATCTGATGGGTATGCAGGGCTTCCGTCCGTGCTTCCTCTAGTAATTCTGCCCGCTCCTCAACTGTGGGCACAAAAGACTTTCCTAAAGAGGGATAAGCACAGGGTTCGTAGCCCATCATGAGAGAGAATGGGGTTTTTTTGGTTATCGAGTGTATGGAAGAGTTATGCATGAATTCCACCATGGGGAGGAGCATGGGCCAATTTGTCAGGTTGCCCTGGGTGAAGATTCAAAGGTACGTTCCTAACTCCTGGTTGACCTGTTCAGTCTCTCCGTTGGTCTGCAGGTGGTAGGTAGTGGATAGGGTGATGTCGTAGTGCAAGAGGCAAGCGAGCTTGTAAGCGAAGGCAGAATTAAACTGGGGGCCTCAGTCGGATATAACCCTATCATGCAGTCCGAACCTGGGGAAGACCTTCTCGAAGAATAGCTTGGCAACAGTCTCTATGTCAGCAGTGCTAGAAGTTGGGATAAAAATAGCCCCCTTTGTGAGGCCATGGTCCACCACGACCAAAACAGCGTCATGTCTGTCCACCGGTGGCAAAGAGGTAATAAAATCCATAGAGATCTGTTGGAAGGGGTGGGTGGCGGTGGAGTTTATGGGCGAAAGGGGGGGTCGAGTGGGGTGGGTATTTACTTTGTTCTGCTGCCAGATAGCACATCCCTGAGTGACCCTGCGGACCAATGTGGCCATTCCTGGCCACCAGTAATCCTGTTGTAACAAGTGTAAAAGACAGAATTGGCCCGGATGGCCATGGGCGGGGTGGTCGTGGGTCTCCCAGACTAGCCTAGTGTGTGCGGGTTCAGGGATGTACAGTTTCCCCTTAAAATAAAGGAGGTTGTCGCGATAGGACCAATCTGCGGGGGTGGTCTTATTGATAGGGTAAGTCACAGTGATCTCCTGTAACTGTCGTTCCACAAAGGGGTCGGTGGGAGTGGTTAACGCAACAAGGTTCTTCAATCCCATATCAATAGCGTGGACCATCGTTTTTGGGGTGAAGAGCACGACCTGGTTGTTGTCAGCCGAAGTGTCTGGATTAGTCAGCCTGGAAAGAGCATCTGCTGGCCCCATTTGCGATCTGGGTAGGTGGTGGAATTCCAGGTCAAAGTCCATTAGATATAGCATCCAGCAGGCTTGTCATTGAGAGAGGTTCTGTGGCTTTTTAAAGTAGGCAAGGTTTTTGTGGTCTGTGAGTATCGTGACTACATGTGGGGTTCTGGACAAGTGGTGGCGCCATTCCTCCAATGCTCGTATGATGGTGAGCAATTCTCGATTGTAAATGTCGTAGTTCCGCTCTTCAGGGGAAAAGGTCCTGGAAAAGTATGCACACGGGTGGAGGTCCCCGTTGCCATCCTTCTGCATGAGGATTGCGCCGCATGCAACCAAAGAAGCATCCGTCATCAACCAGAATGGTTTAGAAGAGTTGGGGAGGCGAAGGACTGGGGAACTCAGGAATTGCCTTTGCAGGGCCAGGAACGCGTTCTGGTGAATCAGGAGCCATTCCCACTTGGAGGATTTCTTAGTCAGGTCAGTGAGTGGCTTTGCAAGGTTGGAGAAGCTGGCGATGAACTTCCGATAAAAATTGCAGAACTCTAGGAACAACCATACTGCTTTCACTGTGGTCAGGGGTTGCCAATTCCAGATAGCATCAAGTTTGGTGGGATCGAGCGTGACCGCTCCGGGCTTTACTACCAGTCCAAGGTATTCTACAGTGGTAGCATCGAATGTTGACTTAGACAATTTTAGGAATAAAGCGTGCTCGTGAAGTCGCTGGAGTACTTTCCTGGTTCGCTCCTGATGAGTATGTAGATCAGCTGAGTGAATCAGGATATCATCCATGTAGATGATCAGCCATCCTTTGGCGATATAGTCCCAAAAGATGTCGTCCATGAGTTGTTGGAACGTCGGAGGGGAATTGCACATTCCGAAGAACATTACTGTGGGTTCGAATAGCCCAAATGGAGTGATGAAAGCTGCCTTCCATCGGACCTCCGGCTTGATGTGGACATTGTTATATCCCCATCGCACATCAAATTTCATGAAGATCTTGGAGTCCTTTAGTTTGTTGATCAACTCTGAGATCAACGGGAGGGGATAGGCATTCTTAATCATGTGTTTGTTGAGGTACCTGTAGTCTTGGCAGAGTCATAGACTGCTGTCTTTCTTTGCTACAAAGAAGAAAGGGGAGGCTTGTGGGGACTTGGAGGGAGTAATTTGTCCAGCAGCAAGATGTTTGTCGACGAAGGCTTTACAGGCTTCCATCTCCTTGGGGTTCAACTGATAGGCTTTGGCCACTCGTGGCTTGAAGGTGTCAGCGGTGAGGATTTCGTGGTCATAAGGGTGTTCAGGGGGTAGTTGTCTGACCGGAGGCTCGTCGAAAATGTCCTTAAACTCATAGTATTCCTGTAGCAGAATGACTTCCTTGGGGTGGGCGTTCTGGGCGATTTGGGTAGATATGGTCGTCTTTCTGAGGGCCTCAGTGATGTACCCATCAGGATTCTTTCCAAGGTAGTGCGCCATGTAACTTTGGGTGCCACGAATCCGAAGCAGGTCGGGTGGTAGTTCCATCTTCCAGGCAGCCCAATCAATGAGGGGGTTCCGTTTCCTCAGCCAATCCATTCCTAGAATCAGGGGGTCTTTTCCGCAGGTGATGATGTAGCACGTCAGATGTTCCTCGTGGTCGTCAATAATCAGGTGCAACTCTGTGGTCTCTCTTATCATCCTGGTGAGGTTTAGGGTTCCATCAATGTTTCTGGTGAGAAGGGGGGAGGGGAGTTGTCTTGTTTTCCAGTGGTTCTTTCATACTAGGTCCTTGTTTACAAAAGTTGAGGTTGCGCTGCTATCGATCAGGGCAAGGGTGTCTACAATTTTTCCGTCTTGTTCCAGAGTAATGGGGACTTTGATTGCTTTAGTGATATAACTGGATACAAGTACAGGAGAAGGAGAGCTTGACGTAGCTAAAGCCCTCCCCATCCAAAACCCTTGTCGTCAGCAGCTGTCTCAGCGTGGTTTACTGATTCTTCTTCGGCAGTGCCCCCGAAGGCCATCTTCATCATTCGGAGGATTTCGTCCTGTGTAAAGGGGAGAGTCCCGATATAGTCTTCTACTGGCGATGTCTCCGCTTTCCTGATCTTCTGTGGGGGTTTACTCGAGGTTCCCAGCCTCTGATCTCCTTTGTGATTCGTCGATCAGCATCCTTTCTGATGACAGACGAAGCACTTGTTGTTTTTCATATGCTCTGCACGCTGGGCGGGGGAAAGTCTAGTGACGTCGACATCCATGGTGTTTGGGTCGGTGGATCGTCCATTTCTGGGGAGGGTTCTTCCGAGTGGGAGGTATTGGGAGCAGTTTTGGAGCTGTCTTACTCATAAGAAATTCTGTTCAAAGATCCTGGCCTTGGCAATCCAGTCCTGCCATGTCGTCGGTTGGGGGTTGATTGTCACCATCATGTTGGCGAGAGAAGGGGAGACTCCTCTATTTAGAACATCGATGAGGATTTTGTCGTGTCCTACGTCGAGTTTGCTTCGTCCTGTGGCTATTTCAAAGGCAGCAACGAAGTCATCAAAGCTTTCTCGCTTCTGATGCGGGGGAAGAGCTCGTTCAGCGTTGTTGGGGTAGTTGGCTTGTTTAATCTGGTATAACTGGTTCCTGGCCTTTTCCTGTAGGCCAGCAGGGATGAACGAGTTGGTGAAGGCAGTTTCAAATTGGGCCCAAGTCGCCCCCTGTACCTTTGGGTACCATGTCTCAGCAAAAGAGGCCGATCATCCTTCTGCCATCTTATTTAGGCAGGTCAAAATCATAATCTCATCATTGTTATAGACTCCAGGGTTTATGTAGAAGTAGGCCTTCATGGCGAGGAGCCATCTCTGGGCGTTTTCGGGCTTTCTGTTGAAATCTACCAGTAGGCCGGCTTTTAGCTCGCTGGCTCTGGCCACTACGGGTGGGGCTGGTGCCGGTGGTTGGGCTATCTGTGCCTGCTGGGGCTGCTGAGCCTGCTGGGGTTGTCCTGGTTGGTTCATGGATCTCTGGAAAGTGGGGGTAAGGGCTTGTTGGACAGCCTGATTGATGTTGTCGAGACTGGCAAGGGCTTCCTGGAGAGCCGATTGGGTGGTGATGAAGTGGAGAGGTGGGGTTGGCGCTCTGGTGGTGGTCTGAGGGGTGTGGGTGGTCGAGGTGGCGGCGGAAAGGGGATTTCTCTGGGGTTGAATCTGGGGGGTGGAAATGGGCGGCGGTTCCAGGGACAGGACAGGGGCGGCAGGCAAGGTAGTAGTCGGGGCTCTTTGTCTTCTCTGGTAAAGGAGCAGGTTTGGCAACAGAGGTCTTCCTGACACTCTTCACGGCAGGAGTGGTTCGACATATTCAGTTTCGAGGGAAAGCTCTTCCTTGCGGTTGTCTCCTTCTTCCTCAGAAGACTCAGGAGGTCGATAGCTTCGGTACTGATCGTGATCAGCCATTTTTGAACTAGTCTCACCCTTCTGCAACGAAGGCATGGCAGCAGGGATGAGTTAGATCTTTTGTTACGCTACATGTAAAGTCCAACTGTTGAGCACTTCCTCAAGAGCGAAGTGACGTCTTGTAGAGATCTGGTCTCGCTGAGTAAAACGACTGCAGCGGCAAGGAGTTAAACTCTAGGCATGTTAAGCATAGATCTAACTAGGGGACAAGTACAGAGCTCGAAGGTATTTATGTGTCTGGGGAAATGAGTTAACTATAAGGAGAAGTTAACGAGGAGGGAAGGTGAGTCTGAATGAGAAGGGCGAGGGCATAGGGGAATACTGTTAGTGGAAGGCCAGTGAGTAAGACGGGGCAGAGGGGAGGAGGAAAAGAGAAGGCAAGGGCAAAGGGTATAAGACTATTTGGAGGGCGAATCGATGACGTTGGCAGGCACGTTCGAGGGTATGGGAGTGTGCCAGGCATATATGTGTTCGGAGTCCAGAAGATCCTGCCACGTGGAACTCTGTGGGGAATCAATGAGCTCCCGAAGGTGAGTGGGGAGGTGGTAGATGGACAAGGAGATGTTGGGTGGTCCCTCCATGGGCTGAGGCGACCACTTGACATGGAAGTACTTCTCTAGGAACGTAGAATGTCTCCCTTTGGAGGAAATCGTAACAAAAACCACCACCACCTCCAACTTCGAAGAGACTGTCTACTGCACCAAGAGATCCCAGACAAGTGCTAAACACCTGTGGTACTGGGAGGTATTGTTCACAGATTGGTCCCTCTCCTCCCAGATAGTATCATCCACCCTGTCTGACGATGGCTAGAACACCTAAACAATAAAAGCATATTTCTTTTTTAAATTAAATCAAGAGTGATCATGCAAGCCATGGCTATCCTCCTTATCTTACATCTTTTCCCTAGGAGCCCATGCCTGGAGAAATTCCCCTTCACATTGAAACCTTCCCTGCTCACCACTAACAGGAATTCATCCTCAGACTCCTTTATGATCCTGTAACCAGAGGGGCCATCTTAGAAACTCACGTCTATTTCCACAATGCCCTGTTACAACATGCCATTACCCTATGGAGGGAACATGATCGCATGTGGGCATCTTCCTTAAACATTATCTGAACCCTATCTTTCTCCCACCAGGGCATCATAGCCAACCCCAATGTGGACAGATTATTGGACGCTTTGGGAAGGCACCAAATCATTGTTTTTGATTATCTGATTGCCACAGACATAGAAGAGGCCATAGGGGAGATTCCCTATGCACTTGTCTACCCTGCTCTCTGCCTTCACCTCCACCTCTTCTCCCCTGCCGAATGCAACCTCTACATCAACTTCCCCTCCAATAACCAAATTGATGTCCACAACCCTGCCAACAAGAACTACCCTCCCCCACTCATCTCCTCCCCCCCTGCCACTCATCTCTCATCCTCTTCCTTGCCATCTCCCAAACAAGTTCCATTGGCAGACCATCTCACCACCCCCCCGCCTCTGTCCAGACCATTACCCATCCCCCCTCCCACCCTGGTGTGACCCTGCCCTGTCTGATGGAACACTTTACTTGCTGGACCAATCGGCCTACAAGCTACTGCTCCAAGCCCTCTGTCTTTGGCGACCAGACCTCAACATTGATCTACTTGCCCTCACTGCCTTGGGGGACTGGTTTGTTGGACACCGATGCCCCAGAGGGTCAATGTGGGCCAATTGTATTCAGTGTGGAGGGCAAGGCCACTTCCTCCTCCACTGCCCAAACTACCAGTGTCCTTGTTGTCACAGATCCTGCCCCCATCACCCCACCCACTCCTACCCTGATTAACATTGCAACAACTGCAGTTTCTATGGACACAGCAAATGACACTGCCCTGGCCCTGTCGTCTCCCCCACTGCAATCTCCCCTCCCATTCTCCATTCTACCAGGGGAACAGCCTCCTGCCCCCACAGCCACTCATGAGGCAGTCAAAGCCCTTGCATGGATGAACAGAGAGATCATGGCAATCAGGGGAACCCCATCATTGTCAATGACAACATTTCTGACATTGAACCACCCTGACGAACTCTCACTTGATACTGATTCAGAGCATCAGCCTTGCCAGGAGGGTAATGTTACGAATGTCCCCACTTTGAGCAGTGATGGGTTTGACAGCGCCACTGAAACCAGGAGAAGTTCTTTCCTTGAAACCTATTTCAACATTCGCTGGAGTTCTCAACCTATGGGAACCTCTCCATGCAACTCTGCCTCTCCTGTCTCTTGCCCCTTAGATAAACTGCCCTTCTACAAGTGGGTGGGTTCCTTGGATGACCCCTCATGGCATGACATACTGGACTTCAACCACACCTACCCCATGAGGCATCCACCTTCCTCTTAGAGACATCTTCTTATCCTTGCCATCCCCTCATGTTTCTTACCTCACTGATTGATCATATGCCTTCCACTTTAACAGTCTGGTTACTCATCTGCCTTCCTGATGGACACTGCCTTCCCTTTCCATAGCCCACATAGCTTGGTCTGTGCATCTCCCCACTTCCACATAAATATCATCATGCCATGTACTTGTACCCTAGTTAGTGAAACAACCCCAAAGTCAACCCTATGAGGGTGATGCTAATGAGGACTAGTAGCCCAGCTAAGTGCACCAGCCTCTATGGGTACAAGGCTCTACCAGTTGCAGGCCAGGGAGTGTAGTAAACCCAAGGGTTCCCTCTAATGGCTAACCAGAGACTGCTATGATGGGGGAAACCTCCAAGAGAACTCAACTGAGGCTCTTGGGGTGCTGCATTGAGCCTTTATATATGCTTTACATGTTTGTCCCTATTTGTACACTACCATAACAGGTGTGGGAACAGTGTCCTAT
>JBBPKP010000696.1:0-11297 GCA_038089335.1 Boletellus aff. obscurococcineus | reverse complement strand
CAAACCCTTCTCCTCCCCTTCCCCCCAACGAGCTCTGCTAGCAGACTGCCTCTCCACCCCCCCGCCTGAGGCCCAACCGTTACCCATCCCCCCTCCTGCCCCAACTCGACCCCGCCCAGTCAGAAGGAATGCTGTGGACGGGGGATCGTTCTGCTTACACTCTACTGCTCCAAGCCCTCCACCTCTGGAGGCCCAACCTGGATGTTGATCGACTTGTCCTCACTGCCTTGGGGAATGGTACCCTAACCACCGATGCCCTCGAGAAGGTACGCAGGCCAATTGTATTCAGTGTGGAGGGCAGGGTCATTTCCTCCTCAGATGTTCAGAATACCGCTATCGCCATTGCCATTGCTTCTCGCCCAGACACCCTGTCCACGCTTGCCCAGACCGCTGATATTCTAATTGCAGGCTCTACGGACATGGAGAATGCCGCTGCCCCGGCCCAGTTGTCTCCCCCACCGCCTTTCTCCATGCTCCCTTGGTCCCCAATGCCCCACCTTGCGTCTCACCGAGAGGCTCTCCGCGCTGTCACTCGCCTGAACAGGGACATCATGGAGACGCAACCAGCCCCATTACTGTTACAGACCATTTTCCGCAACCTAGACTTAACTACAGACAACCTAACCAGAGTACGTTTCACCTGCTAACCCTTAGCTAACCCTTGGCAGAGAAACCCCTTTACGATACAAGTATGTTACCAGGGCTAGCGCTGCCTTCACCTTCAGACTTCCATTTCCGCGGCGCAGCCATCGTTGCCATGCACAGCCCTTTCATCTCCGCGCTGTGCAAGGCTATACCATAGCCCCCTTTCATCTCCACGCTGTGCAAGGCTGTGCCACTGCCACCATCACGTTTCAGCCACTGATGCATAGCCCACACAGCCTCGCGCAGCAGGTGACTCATATGATACGACTCACACGGACTCTTACGATATGCCTAATCAGGCCACCTCTCCCTTACTAACACAGTCACTACCAAACATGTACAAACAATAGAATAGTATATAAACCCGGGCGACTGAGCTGGAACTCCAGTTCAGTCTCTTGGACCTTTACCTTCATCATCAGGGCTCAGCCTAGCTAGCTCTTCACTCTCACCTCTAGTCTTTCGCCCTTCATAAGCCCAGTCGCTGGACTGCTATACGCGTCCGGACATAGGCTATAGTTGGGTTGTTTCAATTACCGTCTCCTCCAACAACCAGTCTGACAGCAACCGCCCCACCCCTGAGTGTAACTGATGTGGAACATCAGTCTTGTGCAGGGGGTAATGTCACAACTATTTCTCCTCTCCCTGCTGACATAGTGGATTGCCATGTTTCCTTCCTAGAACAGTACTTCAATGTCCGATGGTCCCCCTCCCCCATGGAAGGGCCCACTGACTGCACCCCATCCATATACCATCTCCCCTCCACCCTTCAGGACCTCGTCGTTGACCCCGAACATGCCACATGGCAGAATGTCCTGGACTTCAACCACGAGTACCCTGTGAGGCGACCGCCTTCCTCTTAAGATCCCCCTCCCCCTCTCAGTCATCAGCCTTCTGTTTCCTCTTCACCCTTAACCCTGTCTCACTCAGCTGCCTTCCCCTGTAGTACAACCCTATGCCCTCGCCTTCTTATAAGGACTTGCCTTCCCTCCCAGTTAACTTCTCCTTATAGTTAACTTGTTTTCCCCAGACACATAAATACTGTCGAGCTCTATACTTGTACCCTAGTTAGATCTACACTTAACATGCCTAGAGTTTGACTCACTTGCCGCTGCAGTCGTCCACTCAGCGAGACCTGGATCTCTACGAGACGTCGTTCTGCTCTTGAGGGAACGCTCGATAGTTGGACTTTACACATAGCGTAACACTCCACATCACAACTTTTTTCTTCCCCAGCTAACTGGCAGTATACCAATAACTTGTTGTACTACAAAAATTGCCTCTACATTCCCCCCGATTCTCACCAGTCCCTAACTAAATCTATTTATGAGTCCCCAGCAGGCACCATGCTGGCTCTTTCCACCTGCTATCCCTTTTACAGCAGGACTACTGGTGGCCAGGAATGGCAACTTTTGTATGACATTTTGTCGCTGGCTATGCACTTTGTTAACAAAATAAAGTCATCACTCACCCGACCCTCCCCTATCCCCTCCGAAGCTATCTGCCCCTTTCAACAGATCTCAATAGACTTTATGTCCGGCCTCCCCACCGTGGGAGCTTATAATGCTATTCTGGTTGTGGTTGACCATGGGCTTACAAAGGGGGTGATTCTTATTCCCACAAACGTAAATGCCGATGCCGCCAAGGTGGCAAAATTATTCTTCTCCCATGTCTTTTCCAGATTTGGTCTATATGGCAAAGTAATTTCTGATCGGGGCCCACAGTTTGCCTCCACCTTTGCCAGAGAACTTGCCTGCTTCCTAGACTATGACGTCACCCTCTCTACTGCCTATCACCCTCAGACTGACAGGGAAATAGAGTATGTCAACCAAGAAATTGGAACTTACCTAAAAATGTTCTGCCAACCTAACCCCTCTTCTTGGCCAGAACTTCTCCCAATGGCAGAATTCTCCCATAATGCCCTAACCCATTCCATAACTAAAAAGTCTCCATTTTCTCTCATGATGGGCTATGAACCCCGAGCCTATCCCTCTATTAGAAAGACCTTTATTCTGGCACTTACGGAATGCCTCTCTCTCCTCGAAAAAGCAAGGGACGATGCCCTAGTGGCACACTGCATTGCCCAATTAGAAATGAAACAGTGGAGGAACGGCAAACCTTCATCTTGGAAAGTAGGAACAAAAGTCTGGCTCAACACCACAAACCTGAAAATGACCCATGCCTTCCCAAAACTGGCCCCACAATGCCTTAGTCCTTTTGAAATCGAAAAAGTCCTTTCCCCACTGACATACAAATTACGGCTCCCCACTTCCTGGAAGATACACCCAAATTTCCACACCTCCCTACTTTACCCTTATTGAAACAAACCCCAAAGTCTATCCTATAGGAGGAGAGATGCCAAGTGATACCATGTCTACGTGGGCCAATGTCTAAGGATAACTTCCAGCTAATCCAGTTAATAGGGCTGTAAAGGTTACAAGACCTTAACCCAATAGGCCAGGGAGTTAGAGCTACTCTTATGGTGACAGCCCCTAGTGATGATGGGGAAGAAGACCAGGATCTATTCCTGGGTCCTTATCATAGCTAATACAATAGCCACAGTACTACTGTACTACTAGCATAGCCTGCTATGACTATGCTACCTACACAGCCCCCTGTTATAAGAGGTCGTTAATAATGAGGGGCTACGGGTATGTGCACCATGATGTCACATGACAATCAGCAGCCACTCCTGTGCTACATGGGCCCGGGGTATTCACCATGTAGGTGGGGCAATGTCTCCTACTAGCCCTCTTTGCCCTGTGGGCTCCCTAATACTGCCAAGGGTCTTACATACTACAGCCCCCTCTGCCTGACTACTTGTCATTGGTGCAGACACGTGCTACAGCGAGTGCATACTATCATCTATGTGCTTCAGGTCATTACCCTACTCTATCATAGCGAACGTTACAATCTAGCAGAGGCCCTCTAGGCATGACTAGAAAGGAGCTAGTCTCTCTGGCGACCCCCTCTCCTTATGGGGTGAAGACCAGGAGAACTCAACTGGAGTCTCTGGTTGCTGTATTGGCCTTATATACCTTTTACATGTTTGTCCCTATTTGGTACCTATTTAGGGCAGACCTGGGAACTAGTTACTATGTAAAGATATCAACACAGCCTTCTATACCCTTTTATGGAAATAATATATCTATATATAGTAAGGAAAGAACTAGAACAAGTGGGTATAGGGTTATAGCGTGATATGGCGCCATTACTGCGAATAATTAGTAAGAATATGAAATAGATAAGAAATGATGTCATATGTGACATCATAGTGATGTCATAGGTCTGGCCTATGATGTTATAGATAAGGGTCTAGATGATTAGTAAGCAGTCTAGCCTATGACATCATAGATAAGAACATGTGTCCAAAGTGGAATGTGAAGATGTGAAATAGAGGGGTCCTTCATGGGAAAGTGTCCAAATATCACATGACCATGGGAAGTATCATGTGACCTGTCACATGATTACTGTAGGAATGGATGGTAGTGAAGGCTGCTAATAAAAGGTAGTAAAAGATAGAAAATGGTAAATAAAATGAGAGAATAAGAGGAAAAATCAGGAAAATTTATGTAATAGTACAGGGCTGTGTCATGTTCCATAACACTTATACAGAAACCAATAAACATGGGCCCAACTTTCTCCAACCTCTGCCTAACGTTGAAAATAATAAAGAGGTTTATGAAGTAGAAGGGATCTTAGCTCATTGCGGCTCTTCTAACTGATGCGAATACCTCATCAAATGGCGGGGTTACCCTTCCTCTAAGAACACCTGGGAACCAGAATGGAACTTATGTAACTGGCTCCACAGCCCTTTTACGACTATATAAGTCCGCTCAACCTTGACAATTCCCTATCCATCATACCACCATCAACACCGCCCCACCCCATCACCATGTCCTCCATTACTATCACCCTATCCACCACCTCCCTCCTCATCCTCTTCCTCACCCTCCTTGCCAGCCTCACCACCTATTGGGTGGTGGGATTGTTCCTAGAATGGCACGTAGTGAGGGTAGCATATTCTGTAATGGAGAGAACCCCGGGGACCATCCAGAGAACAAGGTCCCAGGACGGGCATACCATGGTGACAGAGATGACAGGAGGGGGAAGGGCAAAGGCCTGGGCATGGGAAATCAACATGTTTACAAACAGACCATGGGAGACAAACAATTACATCACCCCATTCCCTGTCCAGACTGGGGGAAACCAAAATGAGGAAGCTTGGGGGAACTAAGGGAATTATTTGTAATAAAAACCCCCACTTTCTCCTCTCTACCCACCCAAGTATGGAATTCCCAAAGGTTGTCAAAACCATCATCTACAACTTCAAGCCCACCCCAGGTCTTCACTGCTGGTGCCCCTGCCCACAGAAGCATGATGGGGAGACCTGTGCCATCCCTAAGGGAACCCACGACATCACCAGCTACCCCACACACCTTGAACAATTCTGGGAGTGCATTGAGTTGGACCAAGCCTGTGCCATTGATGCTGCCGCCAGATGTGTTACGATTTCTTCTGATCATTGGCGAGAGGAATGACGTACATCCTTCCTAGAAACATACTTCCAATTCCAATAGTCCCCTCAGCCTATGGCTGGGCCATCCGATGTCTCCCCCTCAGTCTACCACCTTCCTTCCCATCTTCGTGAACTCGTTGATGACCCCTCACACACGATGTGGCAGGACGTCCTCGACTTCGACCACAAATATCCCATGAGTCACCTGCCTTCCACTTCCATGCCCAATGATGCCATCGATCCACCTTCCCAGTAGGCAATACCCTTCGCCCTCGCCTTCCCATTCCTCTTTGCCCTTTGCCCCATCTTACTCACTCGCCTTCCTCCTGTAGTATTACCCTATGTGTTACGGACCATTTTCCGCAACCTAGACTTAACCACGGACAACCTAACCATAGTACGTTTCACCTGCTAACCCTTAGCTAACCCTTAGCAGGGAAACCCCTTTACGATACAAGTACGTCACCAGGGCTAGCGCCGCCTTCACCTTCAGACTTCCATTTCCGCGGCGCAGCCATCGTTGCCATGCACAACCCCTTTCATCTCCGCCCTGTGCAAGGCTCTACCACAGCCTCTTTTCATCTCCGCGCTGTGCAGGGCTGTGCCACTGCCACCATCACGTTTCAGCCACTGATGCACAGCCCACACAGCCTTGCGCAGCAGGTGACTCGTACGACACGACTCATACGGACTCTTACGATACGCCTAACTAGGCCGTCTCTCCCTTACTAGCACCGTCGCTACCAAACATGTACAAACACTAGGATAGTATATAAACCCGGGCGACTGAGCTGGAACCCCAGTTCAGTCTCTTGGACCTTTCCCCTCATCATCAGGGCTCAGCCTCGCTAGCTCTTCTCTCTACCATCTAGTCTTTCACCCTTCATAAGCCCAGTCGCTGGACTGCTATACGCGTCCGGACATAGGCTATAGTTGGGTTGTTTCACTATGCCCTCACCTTCCTCAACGGACTCACCTTCCCTTCGTTAACTTCTCCTTATAGTTAACTCGTTTTCCCCAGACACATAAATACCTTCAAGCTCTGTACTTGTACCCTAGTTAGATCTATACTTAACACGCCTAGAGTTTGACTCACTGCCGCTGCAGCCGTTTGCTCAGTGAGACCAGATTTCTATGAGACGTCACTTCACTCTTGAGGAAGTGCTCAACAGTTAGACTTTACACGTAGCGTAACAAAAGATCTAACTTGTCCCTGCTGCCCCTGCCTTTGTTGCAGAAGGGCAAGACTATTTCAAGATGTCTGGAAGAGACGAATACCAGAGTTACCATCCCCCTAAGTCTTCCAAGGAAGAAGGGGAAACCATTAAGGAAGGATTTGCCCTCAAACCTGAATACGTTGAAACACCCCCACCATGAAGAGTGTTAGGAAGACCTCCGCTGCCAAACCTGCTCCTTCAACAGAGAAGACAAAGAGCACTGACTACTACTCTGCCTGCCGCCCCTGTCCTGTCCCTAGAACCGCCGCCTCTCTCCACCCCACAGATTTGACCCCAGAGAAATCCCCTATCCGCTGCCACCTCGACAGCCCACACCCCTCAGACCATCACCTGAGCATCCACTCCTCTTCATTTCATCACCACCCAGACTGCTCTCCAGCGAGCCCTTGCTAGCCTCAATGACATTGATCGAGCAGTGGAACAAACCCTGACCCCTGCTTCCCAACAATCCATGAATCAACCAGGACAGGTGCAACTGGTTCAACCAGCCCAGTTACCCCAGCAGCAGTTGCAAGCAGCCCCCACAGCACCTGCTTTGTTGAGAACTAGCAAATTAAAGGCAGGCTTGCCTGTCAATTTTAATGGAAAGCCAGAGAATGCCCAGAGATGGCTGCTCACCATGAATGCTTACTTCTATATGAATCCAGGAGTTTATAACAACAATGAGATTATGATCCTCACCTGCCTGAATAAGATGGTGGAAGGATGCCTGGCTTCCTTTGCTGAGACCTGGTATCCCAAGGTGCAAGGAGCAACCTGGGCTGCATTTGAGAACGCGTTCACCAATTCTTTTATCCCTGCTGGACTGCAGGAGAAGGCCAGAAACCAGCTCTACCTGATTAAGCAGATTGATTACCCAGATGCCGCTGAGCACGTGCTACTCCCTTACCAGAAACACGGCAGCTTTGACGACTTCATTGCTGCATTTGAGATCGCTGTGGGGCAAAGCAAACTTGACACAGGACATGATGACATTCTCATTGACATCCTAAACTGCAGAGTATCCACCTCCCTCACCAACATGATGGCGAAGATTAACCCACAACCGACGACTTGGCAGGACTGGATCACTAAGGCCCAAATTTTTGAACAGAACTTCATTCGAGTCAGACAGCTTCAAGCCCACTTCCAGTACATCCCTACAGGCTGGAGTTACACCAGAAACGGGCGCGCCACTAATCCTAATGCCATGGATGTCGATGTCGTGTGACTCTCCTGCCCAACGTGCCGAACATATGAAAAGCAACAAGTGCTTCATCTGCCACCAAGTAGGATGCAGGTCGACAAACCACAAAGGAGGACAGAGGCTGGGAACCTCGAGTAAACCCCCACAGAAGATTAGGAAGATGGAGACTTCCCTAGTTGAGGACTATCTGGGAACTCTCCCGTTCACTCCAGATGAGATTCTTCAAATGATGAAGATGGCATTTGGAGGAACCCCCAAAGAAGAGCAAACAATCAATTGCACTGGAACCACCGACTGTTATGAAATGAATACCATATTCTTCTTCTCCACATTTTTCTCATCTTAACAGTACCACTTTTATTTACTTTCCCATGGTCACATGACAGGTCACGTGACCTTCCCACACTTGATGTCACTTTCCCACAAAGGACCCCTATGACATCATACTTTCACATTTCACTTTACACCTATTTACATTCTCATCTTATCTTATCTTATCTCCAACCAATCACATTCACAGTAACGATCTATCAAGACAAGAGACACTTAGTCTCCAACGACCTACGACGACATTATAGTCCAGGCCAGTCTATAACATCACCATGACATCATTAGCTTACAAAGATATTACTAATTACCACTGTATTTTAGTCATTATTTAGTCAGCCCACATCGCACCATCTGATGTCACAATGGCACGATATGGCTCCATACCCTGTACCCTAGTCACATGACTTTCCTGTATAGTAATTTCACCACAACATGTACAAACAGTAGAGTAGTATATAAAGGCAGACCTCTTTGCTGGACGTCCTCCAGTAAAAGTCTCCTGTTCCTTCCCACAACAGCCTCTGGATAGTGAACACTAGGGTCTAATACTCCCTAGCCTTGCCCAGGGTAAGGCTTTGTACCCACTAGCTACTCAGTAGTAGGATATCAGAGCACTACAGCCCTAGCCTTGAGGGTTTAGGGTTTAGTGGTTGCTTCACTAGACTTTTACTGACATAACTCTTCGGTAGAAGCTACCCCAGAGAAGAAGGAAGACTTGCACCCTACGAACCCTGGTATTCGGGTAGGGGTAGAGACCAAAAGTCAAGGCCAGAAGTGCCCCAGGACTTCGTTGGAAGAAAGCCAAGCACAAGACCCAAGACGGGCAACACAGGAAGCCACTTAAGAAACCCTTTGACAGTTGAGAGTAGGCACATTCGGCCTCGTGCCACTTGTCTGCACAGCCAATAGAGCGCTGACCAGGGCATAAGTGCCCCATACCCTCGCAGACACTCTCCTCCAGCTCAGGAACAAGGCCTACGAGCTTATAGATGCCGCGAACGATCTCAGATGGGCATAGCGGTATCTAGAGAGGGAATTAGTAGAGCAGCCGGGAGAGAGGCTATTCGTAGCTTTACTTACTACAGCCACCTCCACCGAGAGGCTACTCGAGGGATCAGCCACCCTCGCCGACTCACTCCTCGACGCAGCGCGCCAGGAGGTTTACGCCCCCCCACCAGTACTACACACGCCTCAACCGCGCCACCCAGCGCTACTCCCCTGCGCCTCTCCCTCTCTCGCCCCTCATTACGAGGAGGCTCCATCAAGTGCTCCCAGTCGAGCAGCCCCGACCCCTTCTTCGACGAGTTAGAAGCTCGGGCAACCTCAGAGCTCTCAGCAGGAGAGAGGCTCATCCTCGAAGAGGAAAGAAGGCATCAGGCCAGGGAGAGAGAACTCTTGGCCTTTAGGCACACCTTACCGGCCCATCTGAGAGGCCACACAGAGAAACTCGTAGACCAAGATCCGAACGACGACCCAGCACAACCGCCGGGTTACATTCAAGACCGCAACCCCTTTGCCCACAGATACGAAGCGCTTGACGCGCAGGGCCAAGGGTTACTAAGAGAGGAACAGGCACCAGGACCACAGAGAGTACCTAGGCGCCGCATTAGATACCACCCCGCTCCAAAGTACCAAAGGGGTACTAGAGAATTTGTACTTCGCCCCCGCCACTAGTTCTATGTTCACAGAAATCATAGTAACTTTTATTATCTGCTTCACCATTCTTGCACTAGCTGCACTATACGTATTCAACTCTATCTTCCAGAGGACAGCCGCCAACCGGATCCTCTTCACCCAGGCACACTTCATCAATAAAGACATCAAGAAGAAAACCCCGTCCAACATCTGGCAATACGAGCTCGCTCTCAGGGAGATGGCTATTTGGACGATAAACAAAGAAGCAAACGAAGAAGAGGACTGGCAGGACCCCAACGGCAACAACAACGCGTGGTAGACCCACAAAGATCCTCACCCTCTCTCATAAACACTTATCATAATGGAAGGCCTTGAAGGTCTCACAATGGAAGAACAAATCTGGCAACTCGGGCAGTTGCTCCAGATGCACAGCGCTCGCATCACCCAGATGGAGGAAGAGCGCAATAATTTAGCAGAAGCGTTGCAAAGGGCAAATGCGCAGCTAGAGCAAGCTGCAACACAGGCGCAGGCCACCGACCAACACACCAGGGACCTGCTAGGAGCCGGTCTCGCAGCAGAAGGAAACAGGACAGGGGCAAGCAAACGCTATGCCCAGAAAATCGAAATCTTCACAGATCCGGGAGAATACGACGGATCACCAAGTAAATTCGGGGAATGGTGGACAAAGATCAAATCATGGATCTTGTCCAACCCCGCGGTCTTCGCGACCCTAAACGCAGATGGAGAAAAGGTGATGCGGGTAGAACCCGCCTGGTTCGCCATACTCTCCAGATTAAAAGGCCCAAAGGGGGCATCATTTGCCCAAATGGAGCTCGAAAAGATCTCACAAGGAATCTCCGCGATTGAATCGTGGGAAGATATAGAAAAAGAGATTACAGCTCTATTTCGGCCAGTATACGAGGAAGACTGGGCTAAAAGGAAGCTCGCGGTCTTCAAACAAGGAAACATGCCCATTGACGCATATATCGCGCAATGGATGAACCTTTACCACAAGGCAGACTGCGGCAACATCGCTGGAGTCTGGGCCCTGGAAAACGGGGTCAATAACGAAATAAGGGCGGAACTATTCAAAGGCCGACGAAAGAAAACGGTCACCGCCCCACTCACAGAAGTTCAGGCAATCGGACGACAACAAGAGTCATATCGAATGTTTACCAACACAAATCTGGACGCATCTTCTTCCCAAAAGAAGAAGACCCCCTTCACACGACGGGCGCAGGCAGCCCAACAAGGACCTAAGAAAGGGGGACAAGGCCAAGGAAGCGGAAGCTTTAAAGGGAAATGCTTCAACTGCGGGAAGGAAGGACACTGCATTGAAGAATGCAGATCTCCTTCCACCAAATGCGACAAATGCGGGTGGAACGGAGGGGGACATAAGGCAGAGTGCCCCAAAAAGAAGAACTCTGCGCCAGGGTCATCCAGAAACAACGACCCAATGGCATGCATTCGAAGCATGGACTTCGAAGAAGCAAAGGCGTACTTCTACGACATGAAAGAAGTACAAGATATGGAAAAGGGAAAAGGCAAAGCGGCTTGAGTAAGCAGGGAACTCAATCCGCGGCCAACAAAAACAGGTACGCACTGCTTCAGACGGACGACATAGAATACGACGGACCATATACGGACAATACGCCTATCTCTGTAAATTATTACATGCAGACAGATACAGAGTCAGGGGCGGCCCAAGAAGCGGCGCGGTCGGGACTAAAACCGACGCTTAATT
>JBBPKP010000694.1:0-11303 GCA_038089335.1 Boletellus aff. obscurococcineus | reverse complement strand
GAGTCCGAGATAAGCAGGCGAGGGCAGAGGGGAAATGTGATAGGAAGGCGGATCAGTCATCCTGGGCAAAGGGGAAAGACAAAGAGGAAGGCGAGGGCAAAGGGGAAAGCATAATGGGAAGGCGGGCGGCGGCCATCAACGCCTCACCGGATACTCGTGGTCAAAGTCTAGGACGTCCTGCCACGTGGCTATGGAGGGCTCGTCAACGAGGTCTCGAAGATAGGAAGGGAGATAGTATCTGGAGGAAACGGTGGGGAGAGTGGGTGATGGTGAGGGGGACCATTGGATGTTGAAGTAGGTTTCTAGGAAGGAAGACCGTCGTTCTTCCCTGGCTCTCTCAGCATTCTCCAGTCGGTCGCTGGAGGGGGTGGGGCACCACTCGAAGGAATTTGTAACAATACCCCCCGGACAAGGCTGATTCTCCGAATCAGTTTCTAGCGTGGGTGGCGGCAGTGGGGGAGTCGTTGTCGGAAGAGGGGATTTCAACGGGGTCGTGTTGCATTCCACCACTTCCTGGTTCAGTCGAGCCACTGCACGGCTGGCTTCCCTGGTCGAGGCGAGATGGGGATGAGGAGAGAGGGGAAGCAAGGAAAATGGCGGTGGGGTGGACAACAGGTCCAGGACAACGACGTTCTCCGTGTCCGTAGAGTCCGCAGTTGCCACATCGGCGGTCCAGGCAAGCAGGGACAGGGTGTCCCGGCGAGAACTGATGGCAATGGCGACATTGGTATTCTGGACATCCGAGGAGGAAATGACCCTGCCCTCCACACTGAATACAATTGGCGCGCGAACCTCCTCGAGGGCATCGGTGGTTAGGTTGCCAGTCCCCAAGGCAGTGAGGGCAAGTCGATCGACGACCAGGTCGGGCCTCCAGAGTCGGAGGGCTTGGAGCACGAGAGCGTAGGCGGGGCGGTCCCCCGTCCATAGCGTTCCGTCGGTGAGGGCGGGGTCGAGTTGGGGTGGGAGGGGGGATGGGTAGGGGTCTGGTCGGAGGCGGGGGGGTGGTGAGGCAAGCCACCAGTGGCAGTCTGATAGGAGAGGGGGAGGAGCTGGGGTCAGTGGAGTCGGAGGAGGAGACAGGAGGGTCGGGGAGTTCGAAGTGGATGAGGTCGAGTTCATCGTTAGTGGGAAAGGACGAATAAAGAGAGCGTTCAGTGGGGGAGAAGAGTCAAAGTTGATGGCGAAGTGCAGGGTAGACGAGGGCGTAGGGTACTTCTCCAATGGCTTCTTCGACATCAGTGGCTATTAAATAGTCGAAGACCAGATCTCGATGTTGACCCATGGCGTCTAACAGCCTGTCAACGTCAGGGTCCTCCCTGACTCCCTGGACGGCGAATGATAAGGTTCGGATGACCCCCAGGGAGGACGAGCGCATGCGGTCGTGCTCCCGCCAGAGGGCCAGGGCGTGTTGTAAAGGGGGATTGTTGAAACAGGCACGGGTTTCCCTAACCACTGCTCGTGTTACAGGATCACGAAGAAGTCCGAGGATAAACTCTCTCCGGTGATGTCTCGGGAAGGTTTCGACGTGAAGGGGGATGTCTCCGGGCATAGTTGATGACAGAAAAATTGGAGGGCGGTGACCGCGGCGATGATTTTCGTGAGGGAGATCAGGCGCATAAAGTAGTCTATTTTTTCCTAAAAGTTGGATCCCCACTCGTGAGCAGTTTGTCTGTGGGCAGTAACGAAGGGGGAGGTGTCGGAAAAGGATACCTCCCAGTACCACAGCCGAGTTCGGCCTGCCCGGGAGCTCTCCGTCTCGATCTTTTCGTCCCCGAGCTGGGTGACGTTGACTACTTTGGGGAGTATGGTGATCTCCCCCAGTGCGACTCTAAAGGTCCCTCTGTTAAGGGTGAAACGGTGGCAGAAGGAAAAGAAAAAGGCGAGGGCGATTAGGGTGGCGAGTGCAAGGGTGTAGCTAAGGAGGGAGCCGAATGAAATGGTGGTAGCGGTGGACATGGCTAGTTCCTAGGCTATTATAAGGGGGTGAAGTCACGGGTGGAGTGTCGACCGGGTTTCCTTTTCCCTAAGGAGAAGGCGGACAGCTTGGCGTTCTTATATGCGGAAAGCAGGCGTTCAGCGTTTCCCAAGTTCCGTTCCGGTTCCCAGGTATTTTCAGCAGATGAGTAACCCTTCCACTTGATTAGGAATTCCCGGCACAGGGGATTCCCTCGATGACTGAGGATTGCTTCCACTTCATAATGTTCTTCGTCAGCAATCAGTTCCAGTGGTGGGTTAGTAAAGTTGGGGCTGTGCTCCGCAGTGGTGACATATGGCGATAAGAAGGTGGCTGTTACGTCGACGTAAACGATCTCACTGTCGAGCGTGTCCTTCAGCAGTGACACGAAGTCTGATAGAAGTCTGGTGGTCTCAAGCGATGCCAACACACTCGGAGTGAGAAGAGTTACGTTGTAAAACGTAGATCTAGCTAAGGAATACATGTCGGCTACGATGGGTATTTATAGGAATGGAAATGGGAAGACGATCTGGGAGAACAATGGCTACCAGATTAGGAGAACAAAGGAGTAGTCCGCGTTGAGAGAACAATGGTTACCATACTGGAAGGACAATAGACCCGCTACAGTGGGTCCGGACTTCGTCGCCTATATACGAGGGGAGGAATGAGGATTCCCTGGTGGTCGTCCACCGGGCGATAGTACACTGTCGAGAAGAGAGGATCGAGAGAAAGGGAAGAAAACGTAACATTACCCCCCTGCCAAGCTTGAAACACCGATTCAAGCTCCCAAGGCCATTCATTCATCAATAAAAGGGGGGTGGGTGGCGGAGTGTCCGGGCGTAGCGAGTCCGCCAGCCATGTGGGAGGGGCCTGCCACAGGCGAGGACGGGGGTGTCGGAGAATGATGGGAGGAGTCGTCATTGGAGGATTCGGGGGTGTGCTGTCGTCGGAGGGGAGAGGGTCTGGGCACCACGAAAAGTCGCCGAGTGCATCGCACTCCAGTATGCCCCGGTAGGTAGCATCTGTCGCAAAAGGGTCCAGGGTGAGGGGGGGAGTGATGACGGGGATTGGTACAATTTCCCCGGGTATGTCCCCATCCATAGCAGTTTGGACAAACCAGTTCAGGGCATTCGTGTTGCGTGGGGCGGGGGAGTTGGCAGTTAGGACAGGCGTACTCAGGGCAGGCGGTGTGGGAGTGAGCGGGGGAAGAGCACTCAAGACAGGGGATGGGATCTGGGTCCAGCTCGTCAGGGCATTTATGGTTTGGAGAGAGGGGTTCGTTGCATCCCCCACAGAGGGGGGAGTTCCTAGCCTCCCTCGCCAATGGGTGGTCAGGGGGGATTCGGGGGAGTGGTCTCTCGAGTCGGGAGAAGGGGCGTTGGAGCGGCGAAGGGAGATTGCGTTGTACAGCAGGCGAGGCGAGGGGAACGTTGGGTGATGTCGGGTTGGCCGCGGGGATGGGGTTGGGGAAGTTGAGATAGCGGGCTCGTTCTCAAGGGGTGAAGAGGGCGAGGCGGTAGCGGAAGAGAGGATACAGTAGGTTATAGGGCAGTTCGTTGATGATGTCGACGATTCCAACAGAAAGGAGCCCATAGAAGGTGACTTCCCTTCCTGACGTGATCCATTCGAGTGTTTGCTCGAAGTTCTCATCTTCAGCGATGGTTTCCCGCCTGTCTGGGTGATCAGCGACAGCGAGGACGAGTCTAGTGAGTTCAAGGTGGGCGACGGCTAGGTCAATAGCTCGTCGAGTGATCCTATGTTCGGTGACGGCGGGTAGGAAAAGTATGTGGGCGAGGAGAGCGGGAGAGGAAATAATGTTGAAAATGAATTCTCGTTTGTGGAAAGGGGGAAAGGATTCGAGTTGGAGAGGAATAGGGTTTCGTCGAGAAGGGAGGT
Source organism: Boletellus aff. obscurococcineus (assembly GCA_038089335.1). Taxonomy (NCBI): domain Eukaryota; kingdom Fungi; phylum Basidiomycota; class Agaricomycetes; order Boletales; family Boletaceae; genus Boletellus; species Boletellus aff. obscurococcineus. The sequence goes on along the minus strand of JBBPKP010000694.1, from coordinate 7,453 downwards.
TCATAGCAATGAGTAAATGGTATAATGGGGATGGGGTCCACACCAGGAGGTCCCGAGTGATGACAAGTGGGCGGGATGGAGGGTTGTTCCACGGGAAGGAGAGGATTTGCAACACCCACTGGGCGTTCCACGAGAGTTGTACGTGTCAAGGGATGGGGAAAGGCACAATAGGGTAATCTAAGACGTCGAAAGAAGGGGGAACTCGTTGGCGGATGAGGAAGGGAGAGTCTTCGAAGAAACCGAAAATGTCGTCAAACCAGGCAGTTCTTAAGTAGTATTGGCGGTGGAGTGGGGTTCGCCTATTCCAGCACTCTCTCCTCCAGTATTGGGTTGACATCTTGCAGCGGTTTCTGCGGCGCACTCCCGATCAAGCTCGATTTGTTCCCAGAACTGCTTGAGGTGGGCTGGGTATCCTGCGATATCGTGTGTGCCTTTGGGGATGGCGATAGTCTCAGGGTCGTGTTTCTGAGGGCAGGGGCACCAGCAATGCAGGCCAGGGGCGAGCTCGAAGTTGTAGACAATGGTTTCGGTGACGACCGGGAAATCCATTTCGAGGGGGATAGACTCATCTCTCGTTTTAAAAGGGACAACACAGCATTGAATTTTCTTTCAGAACAGATTCCCCTCTTTTCTAATTCTGGTCCGGCCACCCGTCGCCTCCGGCCTGGGCTGGGATGGGATTGATATAATTGTTGTGTTCCCAGGGCCCATTTGGGGAGAGGTTGATCTCCCAGCACCAGGCCTTCGACCTTCCTCCTCCGGTTGTCGTGACACGGTTCTCGTGCCCATCTTGGAACCGGGTGATCTCTATGGTCCCCACCATCCTCTCTGTCACACTGTACACTACCCTTATTACATGTCTCTCCATAAACTGCCCTACTAGATGGTACGCCAGATAGAACGTTCCCAGCGTTACCAACAGGATGATGAGGGCGGGGGCAGAGATGGTGATGGTGGAGGAGGACATGGTGGGGATAAGGGTGGATGGGTAGTGGATGTGGGGTGATGTCGACGGTGGTACGACGGATGGGGAAGTGCTGTGGTCGGGAGGACTTATATAGTCATAAAAGGGCCGATGAGCTGGTTAAGTTCCATTCCGGTTCCCACGTATTCTCAGAGGAAGGATAGCCCCGCCATTTGATGAGGTATTCCCGACGGGTGGGCGAACCACGATGAGCTAAGATGCCTTCGACTTCGTAGATTTCTTCGTCGTTTACCACATCGGGAGGCGGTCGGAGGAAATTAGGGCCGTGTTCGTCGGTTTCCGTATAAGGGTAAAGTAAAGAGGCATGGAAATTCGGGTGGATCTTCCAGGAAGACGGGAGCCGTAATCGGTACGTAAGGGGGGAAAGGACTTTTTCGATTTCGAATGGGCCAAGGCATCGGGGGGCGAGTTTAGGGAAGGAATGGGTTAGCTTCAGGTTCGAGGTGTCCAGCCAGACCTTGGTTCCCTCTTTCCATGACGGCGGTTTTCCTTTCTTTCACTGCACCATTTCTTGTTGAGCCAGGCGGTGTGCGGCTACGGCATCTTTTCTCGCGTTGTCCAGAATGGCTAGGCGTTCCGTCAAGGCGGGGATAAACATCTTTCCTATTGGGGGATAGGCCCGGGGTTCGTAGCCCATCATGAGAGAAAACGGGGACTTCTTTGTTACGGAATGGGTGAGAGCATTATGCGAGAACTCCACCATTGGCAGGAGGTCGGGCCAAGAAGTCGGGTTGGCTTGGCAGAACATTTTCAAATATGTGGCGACTTCCTGGTTTACTCGTTCTGTTTCTCTGTCCGTTTGCGGGTGGTAGGTGGTGGAAAGAGCGATGTCGTAGTCTAATCATCTGGCGAGTTCCCTAGCAAACGCAGAGGCAAACTGGGGTCCCCTATCAGAGATGACTTTGTCATGTAGGCCAAATCGGGGAAAGACGTGGGAGAAAAATAATTTCGCGGTTTCAGTGGCGTCGGCGTTTACGTTTGTTGGGATAAGGATTACCCCCTTCGTAAGCCCATGGTCGACCACGACCAGAATGGCATTGAATCCGTTAACCGTGGGAAATCCGGACGTAAAGTCCATCGAGATTTGCTGGAAGGGGCAGGTGGTGTTGGTGGGGATCGGAGAAAGGCCCAGCGCGGTCAAGTGGGTGATGACCTTATTTTGCTGACATCCAGCACAGCCTTTGACGAAATTTCTGACGAAAGCGGCCATGCCCGGCCACCAATAGTCCTGTCGTAAAAGGGAAAGGAGGCGGAAGTAGCCGGCGTGCCCCCCGGTGGTAGATTCATGGATAGAGGTGATGAGCTGGGAGCGAGAGTCAGGGGGAATATACAGCCGGTTTTGGTAATAGAGAAGGTCGTCAGTGTATCGCCAGTCTTGTGCCTGGGCAAAAAGGCGTGACGTAGAGGGGGCGGTCAGGTTGTTAAGGGCAGAAGCAACGAAGTCATCAGTGCGAGAGGAAGAGGCGATACGCTCCTTTAGAGCCAGATCAATTGTGCGCACCATGGCTGCGGGAGTGAGGAGGACCAGATCCTGATTGTTGGCAGAGGTGTCTAGAAGATGGAGGCAGGATAGCGTGTCCGCTGGTCCCATGGCCGATCCCGGGAGGTGATGGAAGATTAGGTCCAAATCCATCAGGAAAAGCATCCACCGGGATTGTCTGCACGATAACTGGTGAGGAGATTTAAAGTAGCTTAGGTTTTTATGGTCCGTGTAGATGGTGACGGGATGAGCGGTTCCCGTGAGGTGATGTCGCCATTCTTCCAAAGCGCGAATAACTGCGAGTAGTTCCCGATCATAGATGTCATAGTTTCGCTCCTCGGGGGAGAAGGTTTTAGAGAAGTAGGCGCATGGGTGAAGGTCGCCATTGGTGTCTTTCTGCATTAGCACTGCGCCACAAGCCCCTAGGGAGGCATCAGTCATGACCCAGAAAGGGGCGGAATTGTCAGGGCGTCGGAGGATGGGTTTGGAGCGGAAAGCGTCTCGTAGGGTCGCGAAAGCCTTCTCACAGGCAGGTGTCCAGTTCCATAGTGCACCTTTCCTGGTGAGAGAGTTCAGGGGTAGGGCGATGTCAGAGAACCCAGGAATAAACTTTCGGTAAAAGTTACAGAACCCAAGGAAAGAGCGAACATCCTTGACAGATCGGGGGGTGGTCCATTCGTCAATCGCCTTGAGTTTTCCTGGATCCAGGGCAATCTCCCCCGGGCGAAGGATGATCCCGAGGAACTCTACTTCTTTGACCGAAAAGAAACACTTGGATGGTTTCAGGTAGAACTGGTGGTCGGACAATCGTCGTAACACCTTTCTTGTCCGTTCGTCATGTTCCGCTTGGGTGGCCGAGTGAATGAGGATATTGTCCATATAAATGATCAGCCATCCTTCCGTGATAAAGTCTCGAAAAACGTCATCCATTAAAGCTTGGAAGGTTGGGGGAGATCCTGAGAGTCCAAAGAACATCACCGTCGGTTCAAAGAGGCCCATAGGAGTGATGAAAGCGGCTTTCCATCGATCTTCGGGTTTGATGCGTACATTATTGTATCCCCACCGGATGTCCATTTTGGTGAAAATGGTCAACCCCTTGACCTTGTCTACCAGCTCGGATATTAGGGGTAATGGGTAAGCGTTTTTGACCGTGAAGGAGTTAACGTATCTATAGTCCTGGCATGGGCGAAGGGTTCCATCTTTTTTTGCCACGAAGAAAAAGGGAGCCGCCTGGGGAGATTTAGAGCAAACTATCTTCCCGGAGGCTAGATGTTCTTTAACAAATTCCTCACAGGCTAAGGTCTCCTTAGGATTGAGTGGATAGATCTTTGCCACTTTTGGAACGAAAGCGTCAGTCAGGACAATTTCATGGTCAAACTTTCTTTCAGGGGGGAGGGTTCCCAGGGGTGGTTCTCGAAAGACATGTTCGAAGCCTCGACAGATAGGGGGGAGGGGTTCTTCAAGTCGTTTCTCGCCTTGGGCAATGGTGGTAGAGAGGGTGGTCTTTTGAAGGGATAGGTCGGCGTCATTGTCATGATGCATTCGTAGATATCGGAGGAGATAAGGGTGGTCGTTGTCGTTGGTGAGTTCTTGCTGGGTGGGTTCTTCCGCAAGGGACACTTCTCGCTTGTTCCAGTCGATTCGCGGGTTATGTTTCTGAAGCCAATCGATCCTTAAGATGATAGGGTCTTTGGCGGCGTTTATCACGTAGAAGTTTCGTCGTTCTTTGATCCCTCCACAACAGACTATTAGGGGGACGTAGTGTCGAATCAGTCCGGCTTGGTTTGGTGTGCCGTCCACATTCTTTGCGACCAAGGGAACCTTTAGTTGATGAGGGGTCCACCCCCCGCTGATCAGGGTGGTTCGGTTGATAAAGCTTTTGGTGGCTCCGCTGTCGATGAGAGCTAGGGTTGTAACAGTTTTCTTGCCAGGGTAAGACAGGGTCACAGAGATTCTCATTGATCTGGGGTCGTCTTTGGATACAATTACACTGGCAATCCGTTCGGGAGAAGAAGACGTTACTACTTTTCTCCCCAAGCAAAACCCTGTTCCACCGCTACTCTCCTTACTTCGGCAGCGGCGCTCTGCAGCTCGTCTTCGCCGGGAGAGAGAGCGATGTCCAGTACCTTGGCCAGCTCTTCTCTGGAGTACTTGGAGGAGGCGGCGTAGTTGTCGAGTGGGTTGGTCTGGGTTGCCCTGGCTTTAGCAGGAGGCTTGCCCCTTTCCTTTCGATGATTGGAGGAGCGGCAGCCTGGTTTCTTACAGACAAAGCAGAGGTTTTTCCTGAAGCACTCCGCTCGTTGTTCAGGAGAGAGTCGGACTGCGTCGACATCCATGGCATTCGGGTCTCGTTTTGGGGTAGAGGAGGATCCTCCTGGGACGTAATATCCCCTACTGTTTCTAAGTTGGTCCAGTCTGATAGCATTCTGCTCGAAGTTTCGTGCTTGCGTGACCCAGGCTTTCCATGTAGTCGGCTGGGGGTTGATGGTGATCATCATCTGTGCCAGTCTAAAGTGTACCCCTTTCCTTAAGAGGTCGATCAAGATTTCATCGTGACCAGTATCCAGGCCACTTCGTCCAGCCGCTATCTCGAACGTGGCGATATACCTGTCAAAATCTCCGAGGTGCTTCCTTAAGGGATTCCGTTCCTTAGGGTCAGGGTAGTCCACCTGTTTGATGTTGTATAATTTGTTCCGGGTGATTTCTTTCAGCCTGACTGGTACAAAAGACGCTTCGAAAGCCATCTTGAACTGTTCAAAAGTTGCCCCTACTACTTTGGGGTACCAGGTCTCCGCAAAAACGGCAGCCCTGCCAGTGTTCATCTTATTCAGGCAGGTGAGGATCTTTTCGGTATCGGTGTTATAAAGTGTTTCATTCATTTCAAAATAGGCGATCATCACCAAGATCCATCGGTTGGCAGTCTTGGGCTCTCCATCGAAGTCATTCGGTAGCCCAGCCATTAGTTTGGTTCGTCGTGCTTCAAACACAGGTGGGACGACTAGATCCATTTCGGAATCGCTTTGTGAGTGCTCGGAAGGGTTTGGTTCAGTAATGGCGGGCAGAGGTAACGGCACGGGTAGTGCTAGCGGTATGGCGGTTAAGGGGGTGGTTATTTCAGACAAGGGGTTTATTTCCAGCTCGATGTGGGGGGTGTCAACAGGTGGGGGAGTGATGGAAAGGACTGGTGGGGCCGGTAGGGAAATGGAGGGGCTTCTCCTTCGTCAGGGATTTAGTTGGGGTCGTTCCCTTCGTGCCGGGGCGGGGGATGGAGATAGGTATTCCGAGTGCGAAGAGCGATTCGAATGTTCAGAGCTTTCGGAGTCGGAGGACTCTATGTTTCGTAGTCCGTACGACGTGTTGTTCTTCTAGTAGAGCCCTTCTGCTAAAAAGCAGGGGCGTCAGGACTAGCTAGATCTTTTGTTACGTCGACGTAAACGATCTCACTGTCGAGCGTGTCCTTCAGCAGCGACACGAAGTCTGATAGAAGTCTGGTGGTCTCGAGCGATGCCAACACACTCGGAGTGAGAAGAGTTACGTTGTAAAACGTAGATCTAGCTAAGGAATACATGTCGGCTACGATGGGTATTTATAGGGATGGAAATGGGAAGACGATCTGGGAGAACAATGGCTACCAGATTAGGAGAACAAAGGAGTAGTCTGCGTTGAGAGAACAATGGTTACCATACTGGAAGGACAATAGACCCGCTACAGTGGGTCCGGACTTCGTCGCCTATATACGAGGGGAGGAATGAGGATTCCCTGGTGGTCGTCCACCGGGCAATAGTACACTGTCGAGAAGAGAGGATCGAGAGAAAGGGAAGAAAACGTAACAGTGGCATGGAAATTTGGGTGTATTTTCCAGGTCGTGGGAAGTTTGAGCCGATAAACCAAAGGGGAGATAACGCATTCGATTTCAAATGGTCCTTCCCGTCGCGGAGCCAGCTTCCTAAAAGGGTATCGGAGGTGGAGGTTTTTGTTGTCTAGCCATACCCGGTCTCCCACTTTCCACGGTTTGAACGTGGGAGAGCGGTTGTTAATCATAGCCTTCTGAGTAATCTGATGGGTGTGTAGGGCTTCCGTTCGTGCTTCCTCCAGTAGTTCCGCCCGCTTCTCGACAGCAGGGGCAAAGGACTTCCCTAAAGAGGGGTAAGCTCGGGGTTCATAGCCCATCATGAGAGAAAACAGGGTTTTCTTAGTGACCGAGTGGACCGAGAAGTTGTGCGTGAATTCTGCCATGGGTAAGAGCATGGGCCAGTTTGTCAGGTTCCCTTGGGCGAAGATTCGAAGGTATGTTCCGAGTTCCTGGTTTACCCGTTCTGTTTCTCCATTTGTCTGGGGATAGTAGGCGGTGGATAGGGCTATGTCATAATGGAGGAGGCAGGCGAGTTTGTAAGCGAAAGCGGAGTTAAACTGAGGGCCTCGGTCGGAGATTACTTTATCATGGAGTCCAAATCTAGGGAAAACCTTCTCAAAGAAGAGTTTCACGACCGTTTCGGCATTGGCGGTGCTGGAGGTAGGGATGAAAATAGCCCCCTTCGTGAGTCCGTGGTCCACCACGACCAAGACAGCGTCGGAGCCGTCGACCGGTGGAAGGGAGGTGATGAAATCCATAGAGATTTGTTGGAATGGGCGTGTGGCAGTCGAGACGATAGGGGAAAGAGGGGGTCGGGTGGGGTGTGTATTTACTTTGTTTTGCTGGCACACGGCGCAGCCCTGGGTAACTCGGCGGACCGACGTGGCCATGCCCGGCCACCAGTAGTCCTGCTGGAGGAGGTGGAGGAGGCGGAATTGTCCCGGGTGACCGTGGGCAGGGTGCTCGTGGGTTTCGCGGACCAGCTTGGCGTGCGCCGATTCCAGTATATACAGGCGGCCCCGAAAGTATAGGAGGTTGTCGCGATAACTCCAGTCAGCGGGGGAAGTTCAGTTGATTGGGTGGGTTGCGGTGATGTCCCGCAGTTGTTGTTCGACAAAGGGATCCGTTGGCGTGG
>JBBPKP010000693.1:0-11304 GCA_038089335.1 Boletellus aff. obscurococcineus | reverse complement strand
GGTGGTTAAGTATTCCACCCGTCGTCAGTGGTGGTGGCGTGGGATGACAGGGCCAGGCTCCTGTCCGAAAACGATACTTCCCAGTACCACAGCCGTCGTGAGCTTGTCTGGGATCTCTCGGTTCGGAAGGTTTGGTCCCCATTGTGTTGGGTGACCGACGACAAGGGAGAGATGGTGGTCGCCCCAAAGGCGAACCGAAAGGTCCCCCGCCTATTAATGAAGCGGAGGAGGGTCAGGACGGACCCGAATAAGAGGAGGAGGGAGACGAGGCGGGCTACGGAGGCGACTACAGCATCTATGGAAATGGTGATGGACATGGTGGGGTGGGTGGGGTGGTAGTCTACTGTTTAGTCGCGGGTGGTGCGTCGACCGGGTTTCGTTTTCCCTGAGGGGAAGGCAGATGGTCTGGCCTCCTTATATGCGGAAAGTAGGCGTCCGGCGTTTGCCAAGTTCCGTTCCGGTTCCCATGTATTTTCCGCGGATGAGTAACCCTTCCATTTGATGAGGAATTCCTGGCGAGCGGCGTTCCCACAATGACTAAGGACTGCTTCGACTTCGTAATGTTCTTCGTCGGCTATCAGCTCGGGCGGTGGGTTCGTAAAGTTGGGTCCGTGTTCCGCAGTTGTGACATAAGGTGACAGGAAGGTGGCGTGGAAATTCGGGTGTATTTTCCAGGTTGGGGGAAGTTTGAGCCTGTAGACTAGGGGGGAGATTACGCGCTCGATTTCAAATGGTCCCTCTTGGCGTGGTGTGAGTTTCCTGAAGGGGTATCGGAGATGAAGATTTTTGTTATCAAGCCATACTCGGTCTCCGACCTTCCACGGTTTGAACGTGGGAGTTCGGTTGCGGATCATAGCCTTCTGGGCGATTTGATGGGCGTGCAGGGCCTCGGTTCTGGCTTCTTCTAGTAGCTCCGCCTGTTTTTCGATGGCTGGGGCAAACGATTTTCCTAAAGAGGGGTAGGCCCGGGGTTCGTAGCCCATCATGAGAGAAAATGGGGTTTTCTTTGTTACCGAGTGTACGGAAGAGTTGTGCGTGAATTCTGCCATGGGGAGGAGTGTGGGCCAGTTCGTCAGGTTCCCCTGAGTGAAGATCCGAAGATAGGTTCCGAGTTCTTGGTTTACCCATTCAGTCTCCCCATTGGTTTGCGGGTAGTAGGCAGTAGATAAGGCGATGTCGTAATGAAGTAATCGTGCGAGTTCGTAAGCGAAAGCGGAGTTGAACTGGGGGCCTCTGTCCGAGATGACCCTATCATGGAGTCCGAATCTTGGGAAAACTTTCTTGAAAAAGAGTTTGGCGACGGTTTCGGCGTCAGCGGTTGAGGAGGTAGGGATGAAAACAGCCCCCTTCGTGAGGCCGTGGTCCACCACGACCAAAACGGCATCCAGGCCTCCCACCGGTGGTAGAGAAGTGATGAAGTCCATAGAGATTTGTTGGAAGGGGCGAGTAGCAGTGCTGTTAATAGGGGAGAGGGGGGGTCGGGACGGATGGGTGTTCACCTTGTTTTGCTGGCAGGCTGCGCACCCTTGTGTCACGCGGCGGACCAGTGCGGCCATGCCCGGCCACCAGTAATCCTGTTGAAGGAGGTGGAGGAGACGAAATTGACCTGGGTGACCATGGGCAGGGTGTTCGTGAGTTTCGCGGACCAGTTTTGCGCGGGCTGGCTCGGGTATGTACAGCCGTCCATGGAAATACAGCAGGTTGTCCCGATATGTCCAATCGTCGGGGGAAGTGCGAGCGATCGGGTGGTTGGCAGTAATGTCCCGCAGTTGTCGCTCGACGAACGGGTCAGTCGGGGTGGTAAGGGCAACCAGGTTCTTGAGTCCCATGTCAATGGCGCGGACCATGGTGACCGGCGTGAACAGGGTGACGTGGTCGTTGTCGGAAGACGTGTTGGTGTCGGCGAGGCGGGAAAGGGCGTTGGCAGGGCCCATTTGCGATCCAGGCAGGTGGTGGAATTCCAAGTCAAAGTCCATAAGATACAGCATCCATTGTGCCTGTCGTCGAGAAAGATTTTGCGGCTTTTTGAAGTAGGCAAGATTCTTATGATCGGTGAGCACCGTCACGACATGTGGGGTCCCCGACAAATGGTGTCGCCATTCCTCCAGCGCGCGGATGACGGCGAGTAGTTCCCGATCATAGATGTCATAGTTTCGTTCCTCGGGGGAGAAAGTGCGCGAGAAATAAGCGCAAGGGTGGAGGTCCCCGTTGGCATCCTTCTGCATCAGCATGGCTCCGCATGCTACCAAGGAGGCATCGGTCATGACCCAAAATGGTTGAGAGGAATCAGGTAGACGTAGTACCGGCGAAGAAAGGAAGTGGTTTTGGAGGGTCCAGAAGGCGGATTCGTGGATGGGTAGCCATTGCCACGCGGAGGATTTCTTCGTAAGGTTGGTGAGTGGTTTAGCGAGGTCAGAGAAACCGGCGATAAATTTTCTGTAAAAGTTACAGAATCCCAGGAAGGAGCGAACTGCTTTTACAGTGGTGGGGGGTTTCCAGTCCCGGATGGCATCAAGTTTGGTGGGGTCGAGGGTGACCGCTCCTGGTCGCACGACTAAGCCCAGGTATTCCACTTCGGTGGCGTTGAAAGTTGATTTGGACAATTTGAGGAATAAAGCGTGCTCTCGGAGTCGTTGGAGGACTTTGCGGGTTCTGTCCATATGGGTCTGATGGTCGGCGGAGTGGATTAGAATGTCATCCATGTAGATGATTAGCCACCCCTCTGCAATGTAGTCCTTGAAGATGTCATCCATCAATCGCTGGAATGTGGGGGGGGAATTACACATTCCGAAGAACATGACTGTCGGTTCGAAAAGTCCGAAGGGAGTGATGAATGTGGCCTTCCACCTGTCGGCGGGTTTGATGCGCACGTTGTTATATCCCCACTGTACGTCGAACTTGGTGAAGATCTTGGAGTCCTTCAGTTTGTCAATTAGTTCGGAGATCAACGGTAGGGGATAGGCATTTTTGACGGTGTGCTCGTTCAGGTATCTGTAATCCTGGCAGGGACATAGGCTTCCGTCCTTCTTTGCTACGAAGAAAAAGGGGGAGGCTTGGGGGGATTTCGAGGGTATGATCCGTCCGGCAGCGAGGTGCTCGTCAATGAACGTTTTGCAGGCCTCCATCTCTCGTGGGTTTAGCTGGTAAGCCTTCGCCACCCGGGGTTTAAAAGACTCGAGAGTGAGGATTTCGTGGTCATACGGCCGTTCAGGCGGTAGTTGTCCTATCGGGGGTTCGTCAAACACGTCTTTGAATTCAGCCAAATCAGGTGGTAAGGTGACTTCTTTCTGAGTGGCGGCTTGTGCAATCTGAGTGGAGATGGTGGTTTTTCGTAACGCCTCAGTTATGTATCCGTCGGGGCTTTTCCCGAGGTAGTGGGTGACGTATTCCTGGGCTCGTCGAGCCGAGAGGGAATCGGGTGGTAGTTCCAGTTTCTGTGCGGCCCAGTCTATGGTAGGGTTTCTTCGTCTGAGCCAGTCCATCCCCAGGATGAGGGGGTCTTTTCCGCAGGCGATGACATAGCAGGTGAGTGTCTCGGTATGATCATCGATGATGAGGTTCAGCTGGGTGGTTTCCCTTACCATCCCGGCGAGATTCAAGGTGCCATCTACATTTTTGGCGAGTAGTGGTGAGGAGAGTCGTTTGGTTTTCCAACGGTTCTTTCAGACTAAATCCTTGTTTACGAAGGTGGAAGTGGCTCCGCTGTCGACTAGGGCTAAGGTGTCTATGATTTGGCCGTCTTGTTCCAGAGTAACGGGGATTTTGATTGCCTTAGTGGTACAACTGGATACAAGTACAGGGGAGGGAGATCTGGACGTAGCTACAGTTCTCCCCAGCCAAAACCCTTGTCGTCGGGGGTGGTTTCAGTGCGGTTCACCGATTCTTCTTCGGCATTTCCTCTGAAAGCCATTCTCAGGGTGCGGAGGATTTCGTCTTGGGTGAAAGGAAGGGTTCCTAAATAGTCCTCGATCTGAGAGGTCTCCATCTTTCTGATCTTCTGTGGGGGTTTGCTTGAGGTTCCCAGCCTCTGGTCTCCCTTGTGATTCGTCGAGCAGCAGCCTTTCTGGTGGCAGACGAAGCATTTGTTGTTCTTGAGGTGTTCGGCCCGCTGGGTTGGTGACAGTCTGACAGCGTCCATGTCCATGGCGTTTGGGTCGGTGGACCGCCCGTTCCTTGGGATGGTCCTTCCCGCGGGGAGGTACTGGGGGCGATTGCGGAGTTGTCTTACTCTGAGGAAATTTTGTTCAAAGATCCTCGCTTTGGCGATCCAGTCTTGCCAGGTGGTTGGCTGCGGGTTGATGGTGACCATCATGTTGGACAGGGAGGAGGAGACGCCTCGGTTTAGTACGTCTATGAGGATCTCGTCGTGTCCGACGTCTAGTTTGCTTCGTCCGGTGGCTATTTCAAAAGCGGCGACGAAATCATCGAAATTGCCCCTTTTCTGGTAAGGGGGTAGGTTTCGTTCAGCGGGTTCGGGGTAATCTATTTGTTTGATCTGGTATAACTGATTTCTCGCCTTCTCCTGCAGGCCGGCAGGGATGAATGAGTTTGTGAAGGCAGTTTCGAATTGCGCCCAGGTTGCTCCTAGGACTTTCGGGTACCAGGTCTCGGCGAAGGAGGCAGACCTCCCTTCGGCCATCTTGTTTAAACAGGTTAGGATCATGGTCTCATCAGAGTTGTAGACCGTCGGGTTCATATGGAAGTATGCCTTCATGGCGAGCAGCCATCTCTGGGCATTCTCGGGTTTTCCGTTAAAGTCAACCAGCAGTCCGGCCTTTAATTCACTGGTTCTTGGTGCCGCGGGTAAGGCCGGGACCGGGGGTTGCGCAACTTGCGCCTGCTGGGGTTGTTGTTGTCCTGGTTGGTTCATTGGTGAAGCGGAAGCGGGGGTAATGGCTTGTTGAGCTGCTTGATCAATAGCGTCAAGGGCGTCAAAGGCTTGTTGGATAGCGGCTTGGGTGGAGATGAAATGGAGAGGGGGGGTTGGTGCTCTGGTGACGGTCTGGGGGGTGTGGGCGGTCGAGGTAGAGGCGGATAGGGGATTTCTCTGGGGTTGAATCTGGGGGGTGGAGATGGGCGGTAGTTCCAGGGACAAAACAGGGGCGGCCGGCAAAGTAGTCGTGGGTGCTCTTCGTCTTCTCTGTTGAAGGAGCGGGTTCTGTGGCGGTGGTCTCCCCGATATTCTTCGCTGTGGGGGAGCTGGCTCGACGTATTCGGTTTCGAGGGAGAACTCTTCCTGGCGTTGTTCCCCTTCGTCCTCGGATGAATCAGGGGGTCGGTAGCTTCGGTACTGATCGCGATCAGCCGTCTTCGAACTAGTCTCGCCCTTCTGCAACGAAGGCAGGGGCGGGGGGGACGAGTTAGATCTTTTGTTACGCTACGCGTAAAGTCCAACTGTCGAGCACTACCTTCAGGAGCGTAGTGACGTCTCGTAGAAAACTGGGTCTCGCTGAGTGGACGACTGCAGCGGCGTGGAGTTAAACTCTAGGCGTGTTAAGCGTAGATCTAACTAGGGTACAAGTACAGAGCTCGCGATATTTATATGTTCTGGAGGACAACGAGTTAACTATAAGGAGAAGTTAACGAGGAGGGAAAGCGAGTCCAAGGGAGGAAGGCTGAGGCATAGGGTTTACTACGAACGGAAGGCCACTGAGTAAGACAGGGTAGAGGGGAGGAGGAAAATGGAAGGTGGGGTGCTCATTCGGCAGGTTGGTGACGTTCGGCGTACACGTTGTCAAAGTCTAGAATGTCTTGCCACGTTGCCGTCGCTGGGTCATCGACGAGGTCTCGAAGTGCCGGGGGAAGGTGATAGTGAGATGGGGAAACGCTGGGAGGACCAGCCATGGGTTGAGGGGACCAGTTGACGTGAAAGTAAGACTCAAGAAAAGAGGACTGTCGTTCCTCTCGGGACGTCTCCAGGCGGGAATTCGTAACAGAGTTCTCCGGGCATAGTGAGTGGCAGAAAAGTTGTATGGCGGTGAAGAGGGCGATGGTTCGTACGAGGGTCGTCAGACGCATGGGGAAATTATTATTATTAGTGGTGGGGTTTAAATATTCCATCCGTCGTCATGGGTGGTGGCGTGGGAACTCAGGCCAGACTTTGGTCCGAAAAGGATACCTCCCAGTACCACAGCCACTGCGAGCTTGTCTGGGATCTCTCCGTTCGGAACTGCTGGTCCCTGTTGTGTTGGGTGACGGAGGAGGGGGGGGTTATGGTGGTTGCCCCAAAGGCAAACCGGAATGTTCCCCGCCCGGATATGAAGCGTAGGAGGGCGAGGATTAGGAGGGAGAAAGCGAGGTGGGAGAAGAAACAAGCGAGGGTGGCTAGGGTAACATCTACAGAGATGGTAAAGGCCATGGTGCTACGTTTCTAGTCGCGGGTGGTTCGCTGACCGGGTTTCTTTTTCCCTGAGGGGAAGGCGGACAGCCTGGCATTCTTATATTCGGAAAGCAGTCGCTTGGCATTGTTCAAGTTCCGTTCCGGTTCCCAGGTGTTCTCGGCAGATGAGTAACCCTTCCACTTGATAAGGAATTCCCGGCGAGCGGGATTCCCACAATGACTAAGAATCGCTTCGACTTCATAATGTTCTTCGTCAGCAATCAGTTCAGGTGGTGAATTGGTGAAGTTGGGGCTGTGTTCTGCCATAGTGATGTATGATGAAAGGAAGGTGGCGTGGAAGTTCGGGTGTATTTTCCAGGTTGGGGGGAGTTTGAGCTGATAGACCAGGGGGGAGATTACGCGTTCGATTTCAAATGGTCCTTCCCATCGTGGAGCGAGTTTCCTAAAGGGGTATCGAAGGTGAAGATTTTTGTTATCAAGCCATACTCGGTCTCCCACTTTCCACGGTTTGAACGTGGGAGTTCGGTTACTGATCATAGCCTTCTGGGCTATCTGATGGGCATGCAGGGCTTCCGTTCATGCTTCCTCAAGCAGTTCCGCCCGCTTCTCGACAGCAGGGGTGAAGGACTTTCCTAAAGAGGGGTAGGCGCGGGGTTCGTAGCCCATCATGAGAGAAAATGGGGATTTCTTGGTTACCGAGTGAACTGAGGAATTGTGCGTGAATTCTGCCATAGGGAGAAGGGTAGGCCAGTTTGTCAGATTTCCCTGGGCAAAGATCCAGAGGTAAGTTCCCAGTTCCTGGTTTACCCTCTCAGTTTTGCCATTGGTCTGAGGGTGATAGGCGGTGGATAGGGTGATGTTGTAGTGGAGGAGTCGGGCAAGCTTGTAAGCGAAGGCGGAATTGAATTGGGGGCCCCTGTCGGAGATGACTTTTTTGTGAAGGCTGAACCTGGGGAAAACTTTCTCGAAAAATAGCTAAGTGACCGTTTCAGCATCAGCGGTGCTAGTTGTAGGGATGAAAATAGCCCCCTTCATAAGTCCGTGGTCCACCACAACCAAAATGGCATCCAAGCCATCGACGGGTGGGAGAGAGGTGATAAAGTCCATGGAGATTTGTTGAAAGGGGTGAGTAGCGGTGGAGGTGATGGGGGAGAGAGGGGGGCACGTCGGGTGTGTGTTTACTTTGTTTTTGCTGGCAAACAGCACAGCCTTGAGTGACTTGGCGGACCAAAGCCGCCATTCCAGGCCACCAGTAGTCCTGCTGGAGGAGGTGAAGGAGATGGAACTGTCCAGGGTGACTGTGGGCGGGGTGTTCATGCGTCTCGTGGACCAATTTAGCCTGAGCCAGTTTGGGGATGTACAGGTGGCCCTGAAAGTAGAGGAGGTTGTCGTGATAAGTCCAATCAGTGGGGGCAGTCCTGTTAATGGGATGGTTCACGGTGATATCCCGTAATTGGCGCTCAACGAAGGGGTCCGTCGGGGTGGTGAGTGCAACGAGGTTTTTCAATCCCATATCGATGGCGCGGACCATGGTGACGGGCGTGAACAGAGTCACCTGGTCGTTATCCGAGGCGGTGTCGGGGTTGGTCAGTCAAGAAAGGGCATCCGCCGGTCCCATCTGGGTGCCAGGGAGGTGGTGGAACTCCAAGTCAAAGTCCATCAGGTAGAGCATCCAGCGCGCTTGGTGGCAAGAGAGGTTCTGGGGCTTCTTGAAATAGGCTAGGTTTTTGTGATCTGTGAGGATTGTTACAACGTGCGGGGTGCCCGACAGATGATGTCGCCATTCCTCTAAGGCGCGAATGACCGCCAAAAGTTCCCGATCGTAAATATCATAATTCCGCTCTTCTGGGGAGAAGATCCGAGAGAAATATACACAGGGGTGCAAGTCGCCATTGCTGTCCTTTTGCATCAGTACTGCGCCGCAGGCCACTAAGAAGGTGTCGGTCATTACCCAAAATGGCTTAGAAGAGTCGGGGAGGCGTAGGACCGGGGAGCTGAGAAACAACTTCTGTAGGGAGCGAAAGGCGGATTCGTGGATAGGGAGCCACTCCCATCGTGACAACTTCTTCGTCAAGTTGGTCAGCGGTTTGGCGAGGTCAGAGAAACCAGCGATAAATTTCTTGTAGAAGTTACAGAATCCGAGAAAGGAACGGACCACTTTTACGGTCGAGGGAGGTTCCCAGGTCCTGATAGCGTCCAGCTTGGTGGGGTCAAGGGTTACTGCTCCAGGTTTTACGACTAGTCCAAGATATTCCACCTCAGTGGCATCGAAGGTGGATTTGGATAGTTTAAGGAACAGCGCGTGCTCCCGGAGTTGTCGTAGGACCTTTCAGGTTCGCTCCAGGTGTGTGGGGGCATCAGCGGAATGGATTAGGATATCGTCCATGTAAATAATCAGCCAGCCTTCAGCGATGTAATCCTGAAAGATGTTGTCCATCAATCTCTGGAAAGTGGGCAGGGAGTTGCACAACCTAAAGAACATTACCGTTGGTTCGAAGAGGCCAAAGGGGGTGATAAAGGCAGCCTTCCACCGGTCTGCCGGTTTGATGCGGACATTGTTATATCCCCATCGCACATTGAATTTAGTGAAGATCTTGGAGTCTTTTAGTTTATTGATTAGCTCCGAGATCAACGGGAGAGGGTATGCGTTTTTGACCGTGTGTTCATTTAGATAACGGTAGTCCTGGCAGGGTCGTAGGCTGCCGTCTTTCTTTGCTACAAAGAAGAAAGGGGAAGCTTGTGGCGATTTAGAAGGGATAATTCGGCCTGCGGCAAGGTGCTCATCGACGAAGGTTTTACATGCCTCCATTTCCTTGGGATTGAGCTGGTAGGCTTTGGCTACACGTGGTTTGAAGGTGTCCTCCATGAGGATTTCATGGTCGTATGGGCGTTCAGGGGGAAGTTGTCCGCTGGGTGGTTCATCGAACACATCCTTGAACTCGGCGAAGGCGGGTGGTAGAATGACTTCTTTCGGGGCAGAGGTTTGGGCGATCTGGGTGGAAATAGTCATTTTCCGTAGGGCTTCAGTCAAGTATCCTCCTGGGCTCTTTCCCAGATAGTGAGCCACGTATTCCTGGGTTTGCCGGGTCAAGGAGGGGTTCGGCGATAGTTCCATTTTTTGAGTAGCCCAGTCAATAGTAGGATTTCTCTTTCGCAGCCAATCCATCCCGAGGATCAAGGGGTCTTTGCCACAAGCTATTACATAGCAAGTTACTTCTTCATGGTGGTCGTTGATAATCAGGTGTAGCTTGACCATCTCTCTTACCATCCCAGCAAGGTTGAGGGTTCCGTCGACGTTTCTGGCCAGTAGGGGAGAAGGGAGGCGTTTCGTCTTCCAGCGGTTGTTTCGTACTAACTCCTTGTTTACGAAAGTGGAGGTGGCGCTGCTGTCGATGAGGGCAAGGGTGTCTACGATTTTTCCGTCTTGTTCCAGTGTTACGGGGACTTTGTGTTACGTCAACATAAGCGATCTCGCTGTCGAGCGTGTCCTTCAGCAGCGACACGAAGTCTGATAGAGGTCCCTGGGTCTCAAGCGTTGCCTACACTCGGAGTGAGAAGAGTTACGTTGTTAAATGTAGATCTAGCTAAGGAATACATGTCGGCTACGATGGGTATTTATAGGGGGAAGAGTCGGGGAAGACGATCTGGGGGAACAATGGCTACCAGATTGGGAGAATGAAAGAGTAGTCCGTTTAAAGAGAACAATGGTCGCTATAGAAGGAAGACAATAGACCCGCTACTGTGGGTTCGACGGGGTGCGCCGTCCGTATACAAGGGGAGGGATGAGAATACCCTGGTGGGCGTCCACCGGTCGATAGTACATGGGGGAGAGGAAGGGATCGATGGGAAGAGAAGAAAACGTAACATTACCCCCCTGCCAGGCTTGAAACACCGATTCAAGCTCCCAAGGCCATTTATTCATCAACAAAAGGGGGTTGGGTGGAGGGGTGTCCAGGGGAGGAGAGGGATCCATCCAAACGGGAGGGCCCCACCACAGGCGAGGGCGGGGGTGTTGGAGTTTGATTAGAGGAGTCGTCGTCGGGGGAATCGGGCGTATGTTGCCGTCGGAGAGGGGATGGTCTGGGCGCCACGAAGAGCCGCCGAGTGCATCGTACTCCAGTATGCCCTGGTAGGTAGCATCTATCGCAGAAAGGTCCGGGATGAGGGGGGGAGTGATGTCTGGGATAGGTACAATTTCCCCAGGTATACCCCCAGCCATAACAGTTTGGACAAACCAACTCGGGGCATTCATGTTGGGGATGCATTGGACGGGGGAGCTGGCAGTTTGGGCAGGCATATTCAGGGCAGGCGGTGTGGGAGTGAGCGGGGGAAGAGCACTCGAGGCAGGGGACAGGGTCTGGGTCCAGTTTGTTGGGACATTGGTGGGATGGAGAGAGTGGTTCGTTACATCCTCTGCAGAGGGGGGAGTTCCTGGCCTCCCTTGCCAGTGGGTGGTCAGGAGGGATCCTGGGGAGTGGCCTCTCGAGTTGGGAGAAGGGGCATTGGAGCGGCGAAGGTGAATTGCTTGGTATAGTAGGCGGGGTGAGGGGAACGTTGGGTGGTGCTGAGTTGGCCGAGGGGATCGGGTTAGGGAAGTGGAGGTAGCGGGCGTGTTCTCGGGGGGTAAAGAGGGCGAGTCGATAGCGGAAGAGAGGATACAGTAGGTTATAGGGCAGTTCATTGATGATGTCGACGATTCCAACAGAAAGGAGCCCATAGAAGGTGACTTCCCTTCCGGATGCGACCCATTCGAGCGTTCGTTCAAATCCTTCATCCTCAGCTATAGTATCCCGTCTATCTGGGTGATCGGCTACGGCCAGGATCAGTCGGGTAAGGTCAAGGTGGGCAACGGCCAGGTCAATGGCCCGTTGGGTAAGTCTATGTTCGGTGACCGCGGGGAGGAAAAGGATATGGGCAAGGAGAGCGGGGGAAGAGAGAATGTCGAAAATAAACTCTCGTTTGTG
>JBBPKP010000692.1:0-11307 GCA_038089335.1 Boletellus aff. obscurococcineus | reverse complement strand
TTCATCACTACTCAGACTGCCCTCCAGAAAGCCCTCGCCAGCCTTGACAATGTTGACCATGCAGTACAACAAGCCCTTACCCCTGCTTCCTAGAGATCCATGAACCAACCCAGATAGGCACAACCTGCGCAGCAGGCCCAGTTACCCCAACAGCAGTTACAAGCGGTCCCCGCAGCACCCACTCTACCGAGAACTTCCAAATTGAAGGCCAGACTCCCTGTCGACTTCAATGGAAAGCCAGAGAACACCCAGAGATGGCTGCTTGCCATGAAGGCCTATTTTTATATGAACCCCAGAGTCTATGGCAACAACGAGATTATGATCCTCACCTGCCTAAATAAGATGGCAGAAGGACGCCCAGCTTCCTTTGCTGAAACCTGGTACCCCAAGGTGCAAGGAGCGATATGGGCTGCATTCGAGACTGCTTTTACAAACTCGTTTGTCCCTGCTGGACTGCAGGAGAAGGCCAGAAACCAGCTTTACTTGATTAAACAGATTGACTACCCTGATGCCACAGAGTGAGCTCTACCCCCTTACCAGAAACGAGGAAACTTTGACGACTTCATTGCCACCTTTGAGATTGCGGTAGGATGAAGCAAACTTGACACCAGATATGACAACATCCTCATTGACGTCCTAAACCGAGGAGTATCCACCTCTCTTGCCAATATGATGGCGACGGTCATCCCCCAACCTACCACATGGCAGGACTAGATCGCCAAAGTGTGAATTTTTGAGCAGAACTTTATTTGAGTATGACAACTTCGGGTGCACTCCCAGTACATCCCCTCTGGGCGAAGCCACCCAAGGAACGGATGTTCCACTGACTCAAACGCTATAGACGTCGATGTCACCAGACTCTCCCCCATGCAACGCGCCAAGCATATGAAAAGCAACAAATGCTTCATTTGTCACCAAGTCGGATGCAGATCCACCAACCATAGGAATGGACAGAGGCTGGGAACCTCAAGCAAACCTCCACAGAAAGCCAGAAAGGTCAACACCTCCCCAGTTGTTACGTCGACGTAAACGATCTCGCTGTCGAGCGTGTCCTTCAGCAGCGACACGAAGTCTGATAGAGGTCCGGGGTCTCAAGCGTCTGCGGGCACACTTGGAGTGAGAAGAGTTACGTGGTTAAACATAGATCTAGCTAAGGAATACATGTCGGCTACGATGGGTATTTATTGGGATGGGAAACTGGGAAGACGATCTGGGAGGACAATAGCTACCAGATTAGGAGGGTGAAGAAGTAGTCCGCGTTGGGAGAACAATGGTGGCTATACCAGGAAGACAATAGGCCCGTTACTGAGGGTTGGATGGGCCGCGCCATCCATACACTAGCGGAGGAATAAGGAGACCTTGGTGGGCGTCCACTGGGTGATAGTACACGGGCGGAAGAGAAGGATTAAATGGAAGAGAAGAAAATGTAACATTACCCCCCTGCCAGGCTTGAAACACCGATTCAAGCTCCCAAGGCCACTCATTCATCAACAAAAGGGGGGCGGGCGGGGGAGTGTCCGGGGGAGGGGGTCGTTCCATCCAGGCGGGAGGGGCCTGCCACAGGCGAGGGCGGGGGTGTTGGAGTGGAATGGGAGGATTCATCGTCAGGGGAACTGGGAGTATGTTGCTGGCAGAGGGGGGACGGTTGGGGTGCCACGAAAAGTCGCCAAGTGCATCGAACCCCAGTGTGCCCTGGTAGGTAACACCTGTCACAGAACGGTCCGGGGTGAGGGGGAGAGTAGTGTCGAGGGAAAGTACAATTCCTGCGGGTGTGCCCCCATCCGTAGCAATTGGGACAAACCAGTTCAGGACACTCATGTTGGGGATGCATGGGGCGGGGGAGTTGGCAGTTAGAACAGGCGTACTCGGGACAAGAGGTGTGGGAGTGAGCGGGGGAAGAGCACTCGAGACAGGGGACAGGATTGGGGTCAAGTTCATTGGGGCATTGGTGGGTAGGGGAGAGGGGTTCGTTGCATCCTCCGCAGAGGGGGGAGTTTCTGGCTTCTCGTGCCAATGGGTGGTCAGGAGGGATCCGGGGAAGTGGCCTCTCCAGTCGGGAGAAGGGGCGTTGGAGCGGCGAAGGTGGATTGCATTGTATAGGAGATGAGGCGAGGGGAACGTCTGGTGGTGCCGAGTTGGCCGGGGGAACAGGGTCGGGGAAGTTAAGGTAGCGGGCACATTCTCGGGGGGTGAAGAGGGCGAGTTGGTAGCGGAAGAGAGGATAGAGTAGGTTATAGGGTAGTTCGTTGATGATATCGACGATGCCAACAGAAAGGAGCCCATAGAAGGTGACCTCCCTTCCTGAGGCGACCCATTCAAGGGTTCGTTCAAAGCCTTCATCCTTGGCGATGGTGTCCCATCTGTCCGGGTGATCGGCGATGGCCAGGATCAGTTGGGTGAGGTCGAGGTGGGCGACGGCCAGGTCAATGGCCCGTCAAGTGATTCTGTGTTCAGTTACTGCGGGTAGGAAAAGGATGTGGGCAAGGAGAGCTGGGGAAGAGATAATGTCAAAAATGAATTCACGTTGGTGAAACAGGGGAAAGGAGTTCAGTCAAAGGGGAATGGGGTTTCGTCGTGAAGGGAGGTTCATTGCAATGATTAAGTGATATAACGGCAATGGGACCCACACCAAAAGGTCTCGGGTGATGACAAGAGGTCGATTAGGAGGGTTGTTCCACGGGAATGAAAGGATTTGCAACACCCACTGGGCATTCCATGAGATTTGTACGTGCTTGGGGATAGGGAAGGGTGCAATGGGGTCAACTAGAGCATTGAGAGAGGGGGGAACTCATTGGCGGATGAGGATGGGGGAGTCTTCAAAGAAGCCGAATACATCATCAAACCAGGGAGTCCTTATGTAGTACTGGCGGTGGAGGGGGGTTCGCCTGTTCCAGCATTCTCTGCTCCAGTACTGGGGATGCATCTTGCTGCTCCTTTGGCGGCGCACTCTCAATCAAGTTCGATTCTTTCCCAGAACTGTTCAAGATGTGCTGGGTAGCCAGCGATATCGTGGGTTCCTTTGGGGATGGCGTACGTTTCTTGGTCATGTTTTTGGGGGCAAGGGCACCAACAGTGCAGCCCAGGGGCAAGCTTGAAGTCGTAGATGATGGTCTCAGTGATGGTGGGGAAATCCATCTGGGGGATAGGGAGCTTATCTCTCGTTTTAAAAGGGACATCACAGCATTATATTTCCCTTCTAATTCTGATCTGGCCACCCATCGCCTCTGGCCTGGGCTGGGATGGGATTGATGTAGTTGTTGTGTTCCCATGGCCCGTTTGGGGAGAGGTTGATCTCCCAGCACCAGGCCTTCGACCTTCCTCCTCCGGTTGTGGTGACACGGTTCTTGTGTCCGTCTTGGAACTGGGTGACCTCCACCATTCCCGCTGTCCTCTCCGTCACGCTGTACACTGCCCTTATTACATGCCGCTCCATGAACTGCCCTACGAGATGGTACGCTAGGTATAGGGTTCCCAGCGTAACGATAAGGATGATGAGGGCGGGGGCAGTGATGGTGATGATAGTGGAGGGCATGGTGAGTAGAGGGGTAGGTTGGTAAGGTGGGCGGGGTGGAGTCGATGGTGGTTCGACGGATGGGGAAGTGCAGTGGTCGGGCGGACTTATATAGTCGTAAAAGGGCCGAGGAGCCGGTTAAGTTCCGTTCCAGTTCCCACGTATTCTCGGAAGGAGGATATCCCCGCCATTTAATCAGGTATTCACGATGGGTGGGCAAGCTGCGATGAGCTAAGATGCCTTCGACTTCATAGACTTCTTTGTCGTTTACTACATCAGGGGGTGGTCGGAGGAAGTTAGGGCCGTGTTCGTCAGTTTCCGTATAAGGGTAGAGTAGGGAGGCATGGAAATTCGGGTGGATCTTCCAGGACGGGGGAAGCCGTAACCGGTACATGAGGGGAGAGAGCAGTTTTTCGATTTTGAATGGGCCGAGTTGTCGAGGGGCCAGTTTAGGGAAGGAGTGGGTTAGCTTCAGGTTTGAGGCGTCCAGCCAGACTTTAGTCCCTATTTTCCACATCAGTGTTTTCCCTTTCCTTCGTTGTGCCATTTCTAGTTGGGCGAGGCAATGCGCAGCAACAGCATCCTTCCTGGCATTGTCCAGAATGGTGAGGCGTTCCGTAAGGGCAGGGATAAAAGTCTTTCCGATTGGGGGGTAGGCTCAGGGTTCGTAGCCCATCATGAGAGAAAACGGGGACTTCTTTGTTATGGAATGGGTGAGGCCATTGTGTGAGAATTCTGCCATGGGTAGAAGGTTGGGCCAGGATGTCGGGTTCGCTTGGCAGAACATTTTCAAATATGTGGCAACTTCCTGGTTGACCCGTTCCGTTTCCCCATCAGTTTGCGGGTGGTAGGTGGTGGATAGGGCGACGTTGTAAGCTAATAGTCTTGCAAGTTCTCTAGTGAATGCGGAGGCGAACTAAGGTCCCCAATCGGAGATTACTTTGTCATGCAGGCCAAATCTGGGAAAGACATGGGAGAAGAATAGCCTCGCCACCTCAGCGGCATCGGCATTTACGTTTGCGGAATAAGAATCACCCCCTTTGTAAGCCCATGGTCGACCATGACCAGAATAGCATTGAAGTTATCGACCGTGGGAAGTCCGGACATGAAGTCCATTGAGATCTGTTGAAAGGGGCGGGTGGCATCGGAAGGGATAGGGGAAAGGCTGGGTACGGTCAGGTGGGTGATTACTTTGTTTTGCTGACATATAGCACAGCCCTTGATGAAATTTCTGACAAAGGTGGCCATTCCTGGCCACCAGTAGTCCTGTCGTAATAGGGATAACAGCCAGAAGTAGCCAGCGTGCCCGCCCACAGTGGATTCGTGGACCAAGGTGACGAGTTGTGGTCGGGAGTCAGGGGGAATGTAGAGTCGGTTTTGGAAATAGAGTAGGTCGTCGGTATAATGCCAGTCTGCTGTTTGGGCAAACAGTCGGGAGGTAGCAGGGGAGGATAGGCTATTCAGGGCTGAGGCTACAAAGTAGTCGGTGCAGGAGGAGGAGGTGATGTGTTCCTTCAAAGCCAGATCGATGGTTCGTACTATGGCAGCAGGGGTGAGGAGGACGAGATCCTGATTATCGGCAGAGGTATCGGGTAAATGGAGGCGAGACAACGCGTCTGCTGGACCCATGGCTGATCCCGGAAGATGGTGGAAAATCAGATCAAAATCCATAAGGTAGAGTATCCAGCGGGATTGCCTCCGGGATAGCTGGTGCGGGGATTTAAAGTAGCTGAGGTTCTTATGGTCCATATAGATGGTGACTGGGTGTGCGGTGCCAGTTAAATGGTGTCACCACTCCTCAAGGGCTCGTATTACTGCCAAAAGTTCCCGATCATAGATGTTGTAGTTGTGCTCTTCCGGCAAGAAGGTTTTAGAGAAGTAAGCGCACGGGTGAAGATCTCCATTGGTGTCCTTTTGCATTAGTACAGCGCTGCAAGCTCCCAGGGAGGCATCGGTCATGACCCAGAAAGGGGCGGAGTTGTCGGGGAGTTGGAGGACGGGTTTGGAACGGAAGGCGTCCCGCAGGGTGGAGAAAGCCTTGTCACAAACAGGAGTCCAATTCCATTGCGCTCCTTTCCTTGTGAGGGAGTTCAGGGGTAGGGCGATATCAGAAAATCTGGGAATGAACTTTCGATAGAAATTGCAAAACCCTAGGAAGGAGCAGACATCCTTGACAGACCGGGGAGTGGTCCATTCATCTATTGCCTTGAGCTTCCCGGGATCTAAGGTGATTTCCCCAGGACGGAGGATGATCCCTAAAAACTCCACTTCTGTCACCAAGAAGAAGCATTTCGATGGCTTGAGGAAGAACTGGTGGTCTGAGAGTCTCTGTAGCACCTTCCGTGTTCTGGTATCGTGTTCCGTCTGGGTGGAGGAGTGGATGAGGATGTCGTCCATATAGATAATTAGCCACCCTTCCGCGACATAATCCTGAAAAACATCATCCATCAATGCCTGGAATGTCGGGGGGGAGCCGGAGAGGCCAAAGAACATCACCGTCGGTTCGAAGAGTCCAAACAGGGTAATGAAAGCAGCTTTCCACCTGTCCTCTGGCTTGATGCATACATTGTTATATCCCCAGCGGATGTCCATCTTGGTGAAGATCTTCGATCCTTTTACTTTGTCTACCAGTTCAGAAATTAGGGGTAGGGGGTAGGCATTCTTTACTGTGAAAGAGTTCACATATCGGTAGTCTTAACAGGGTTGAAGTGTTCCATCTTTCTTTGCCACAAAGAAGAAAGGGGCAGCTTGCGGGGATTTGGAGCGAACAATCTTTCCCAAGGCCAGATGTTCTTTGACAAACTCTTTGCAAGCTGAGGTTTCTTTGGGGTTCAAGGGGTAGATTTTCGCTACCTTGGGTACAAAGGCTTCAGTTAGGACAATTTCGTGGTCAAACTTCCTTTCAGGAGGGAGGGTTCCAGGGGGAGGTTCCCGAAAAACATGTTCGAAGTCTAAGCAAATTGGGGGAAGGGGTTCTTCAGGTCGTTCCCCCACTTGAGCAATGGTGGTGGACAAGGTGGTCTTTCGGGTGGATAGGTCGGCGTCATGGTCATGATGCATTCGTAGATAGCGAAGGAGAGAGGGATGGTCATCGTCATTGGTTAGTTCTCGCTTGGAGGCGGGGTCATTCATTAGGGTTACTTCCCATCTGGTCCAATCTATCTGAGGGTTATGCTTCTGGAGCCAGTCGATTCCAAGGATGATAGGGTCTTTAGCGGTGTTGATCACATAGAAGTTCCGTCTCTCTCTCGTTTCTCCACAGCTAACGATTAAGGGGACGAAATGTTGGATCAGTCCAGCCTGATTTTGAGTGCCGTCCACATTCTTTGCAACTAGCAGTACTTTGAGTTGGTGAGGGGTCCACCCTCCGGCCAGAAGGGTGGTTCAGTTGATGAAGCTTTTGGTGGCTCCACTGTCGATGAGGGCGAGGGTTGTAATGGTTTTCTTGCCAGGATAAGATAGGGTCAACAAAATTCTCATAGATCTGGGGTCATCTTTAGATACAATTACACTGGCAATCCATTCGGGGGAGGAAGACATTACTACTTCTCTCCCCAAGCAAAACCCTGCTCTACCGCGACTCTCCTCACCTCGGCGGTGGCGCTCTGCAGCTCATCTTCGCCAGGGGAGAGGGCGATGTCCAATACTTTGGCGAGTTCCTCCCTGGAATACTTGGAGGTGGCGGCATAATTGTCAAGCGGGTCAGCTTGGGTTGCTCTAGCCCTAGCAGGGGGTTTTCCCTTTTCCTTTCGATGGTTAGAGAAGCGGCAGCCCTGTTTCTTACAGACAAAGCAGAGGTTTTTTCTGAAGCATTCTGCTCGCTGCTTGGGTGAAAGTCGGACGGCGTCGACATCCATAGTGTTGGGGTCTCGTTTGGGGGTGGAGGATCCTCCAGGGACGTAGTACCCTTTGCTGTTCCTTAACTGATCCAGTCTGATGGCGTTCTGTTCAAAATTCCGCGCTTGCATGACCCAGGCCTTCCATGTAGTTGGCTGGGGGTTGATGGTGATCATCATCTGTGCCAGCCTGAAGTGTACTCCTTTTCTTAAGAGGTCGATCAGAATCTCGTCATGACTGGTGTCCAGGCCACTGCATCCTGCTGCTATCTCGAATGCGGCGATGTATCTGTCAAAGTCTCCCAGGCATTTCCTTAAGGGGTTTCGTTCCTTAGGGTCTGGATAATCCGCCTGTTTGATGTTATATAATTCGTTCCGGGTGATTTCCTTCAGCCCGACTGGTACAAAAGATGCTTCGAAAGTCGTCTTGAACTGTTCAAAAGTTGCCCCAGCCACTTTGGGGTACCAGGTCTCTGCGAATACAGCAGCCCTGCTGGTGTTCATCTTGTTCAGGCAGGTGAGGATCTTTTCAGTGTCAGTATTGTAGAGGGTTTCGTTCATCTCGAAGTAGGCGATCATCGCCAGTAACCATCGATTGGCAGATTTCGGTTCTCCATCAAAGTCATTTGGTAGCCCAGCTTTTAACTCGGTGTGTCAGGCTTCGAATACGGGTGGGACGACCAAGTCCATTTCGGAATCGCTTTGTGAATGCTCAGAAGGGTTTGGTTCGGCAATGGCGGGCAGTGGTAGCAATGCTGGTAGCGCTAGGGGTATGGCAGTTAAAGGGGTAGGTACCTTGGATAAGGGGTTTGTCTCTAATTCAGTTTGAGGGGTGTCTACTGGTGGGGGGGTGATGGAGAGGACTGGTGGGGCGGGTACAGAGATAGAGGGGCTTCTCCTTCATCGAGGGTTTAGTTGGGGTCGTCCCTTTCATTCCGGGGCAGGGGATGGAGATAGGTATTCCGAGTGGGAAGAGCGATTCGAATGTTCTGAGCTTTCGGAGTTGGAGGACTCCCCTTGTCGTAGTCCGTATGATGTGTTGTTCTTCGAGTAGGGCCCTTTCTGCTGGAAAGCAGGGGCATCGGGACTAGCTAGATCTTTTGTTACGTCGACGTAAATGATCTTGCTGTCGAGCGTGTCCTTCAGCAGCAACACAAAGTCTGATAGAGGTCCAGGGTCTTAAGCATCTGCGGGCACACTTGGAGTGAGAGGAGTTACGTGGTTAAACATAGATCTAGCTAAGGAATACATGTCGGCTACGACGGGTATTTATTGGGATGGGAAACTGGGAAGACGATCTGGGAGGACAATAGCTACCAGATTAGGAGGGTGAAGAAGTAGTCCGCATTGGGAGAACAATGGTGGCTATACCAGGAAGACAATAGGCCCATTACTGAGGGTCAGACAGGCCGCGCTGTCCATACATGAGCAGAGGAATAAGGAGACCTTGGTGGGCGTTCACCAGGTGATAGTACACGGGCGGAAGAGAAGGATCAAATGGAAGAGAAGAAAATGTAACACCAGTCGAGGACTATTTAGGAACCCTACCGTTCATGCAGGATGAAATCCTTCACACTATGAAGATGGCCTTTGGAGGAAACTCTGAAGGTGAACAGTCAATCAGCCATGCCGACACCACCACCGACGACAAGGGTTTTGGATGGGGAGGGCTTTAGCTATGTCAAGCTCTCCTTCCTCTGTACTTGTATCCAGCTGTACCACTAGAGCAATCAAAGTCCCTGTTACCCTGGAACAAGACGGAAAAATCGTAGAAACCCTAGCCTTAGTCGATAGCAGAGCCACCTCCTCCTTCATAAATCGGGACCTTGTCCTAAAGAACAAATGGAAAACCAAATGTCTTGCGTCCCCGTTGCTGGCCAGAAATGTAGACGGAATCCTCAACCAAGCAGGAATGGTCAGACAGACTGTCGATATCCACCTCTTCATTGACGATCACAAAGAAACGATGACCTGCTATGTCATTGCATGCGGAAAGGATCCTTTCATTCTAGGGATGGATTGGTTACGAAAAAGAAATCCGACCATCAACTAGTCCACCCAGAAACTGGAACTGCTGATCAACCAACTTTCCTTACAGGGAAGACAGTCTTATGTCTCACACTATTTAGGAAAGAACCCTGATGGCTACATCACCGAGGCCCTCTGAAAAGCCACCATCTCTACCCAGCTAGCACAAGCTGCTGGAGTCAAGGAAGTAAGACTCCCCCCAGAGTATGCCAAATTCAAAGATGTTTTTGAGGAACTGCCTAACGGACAATTACCACCCAAACGACCATACAACCATGAGATCCTCACCACTGAGTCTTTCAAACCATGAGTAGCGAAGGCTTATCAGCTAAACCCGAAGGAATTAGAGGCCTGCAAAGCCTTTGTTGAAGAACACTTAGCTACTGGATGGATCATCCCATCTAAATCCCCACAGGCATCCCCCTTTTTCTTTGTAGGAAAGAAAGATGGCACCCTCCGACCCTGTCAGGACTACTGATATCTCAACGAACATACAGTCAAGAATGCCTACCCCCTTCCCTTAATCTCCGAACTCATCAACAAGCTCAAAGACTCATCAATCTTCACGAAATTCAACGTATGGTGGGGATACAACAACATCCAAATCAAACCTGAGGACCGATGGAAAGCTGCCTTCATCACTCCCCTTGGGTTATTCAAACCCACTGTCATGTTTTTCGGCATGTGTAATTCCCCCCCTACATTCCAACAGCTTATGGACGATGTCTTTCATGACTACATCACCGAAGGATGGTTGATCATCTATATGGATGACATCCTTATCCACTCCGCAGACCTTGCCACCCACCGAGAGCGCACTTGCAAGGTGCCCCAACGATTATGAGAACATGCCCTGTTCTTAAAACTTTCTAAATCAATGTTCAACACCACCATGGTGGAATACCTTGGACTGGTGGTAAAACCAGGAGCTGTCACCCTCGATCCCACGAAACTCAATGCCATCAAGGACTGGGAACCCTCTACCACTATTAAGGCAGTCAGATTGTTTTTAGGATTTTGCAACTTCTACCGCAAGTTCATTGCTGGCTTTTCTAACCTCGCCAAGCTGCTCACCAACCTCACCAAGAAAACATCTAAATAGAAATAGTTGCCCATTCATGAAGCTGCTTTCTGGGTTCTGCAGAAACAGTTCTTAAGTTCCCCTGTTCTACGACTCCCTGATTCTTCAAAGCTGTTTTGTGTAATGACCAATGCCTCCCTAGTGGCCTGTGGCGCTGTGCTGATGCAAAAAGATGAGAATGGAGACCTTCACCCCTATGCCTATTTCTCACACACGTTCTCACCTGAGGAGCGAAACTATGACATCTATGATCAAGAGTTGCTCGCTGTCATCTGTGCTCTTGAAGAGTGGCGACACCATTTGTCAGGAACCCTCCACGCAGTAACCATCCTCACAAACCATAAGAACCTCATATATTTCAAGAAACCCCAGAACCCCTCTCGACGACAGGCTCAATGGATGTTATACCTCATGGACTTTGACCTCGAATTCCACCACCTACCCGGCACCCAGATGGGTCCTGCCGATGCATTATCCCGCCTGGCTTCTCCCAACACCATCAACGATAACGACCAAGTCACCCTGTTTACGCCAGTAACAATGGTGCAAGCCATCAACATGGGGCTGTGGAATTTAGTTAAGCAAACCACCCCCAAC
The DNA here is from genome assembly GCA_038089335.1 of Boletellus aff. obscurococcineus. NCBI lineage: Eukaryota > Fungi > Basidiomycota > Agaricomycetes > Boletales > Boletaceae > Boletellus > Boletellus aff. obscurococcineus. The sequence goes on along the minus strand of JBBPKP010000692.1, from coordinate 254 downwards.
AACCTGTTTGTGGAATGACAGCTACAGGAAATCACGTCCATGTACCCAATTAATCGCACCATCTCCACTGATTGGACCTGGAAGGACGGTCTTCTTTACTTCCGGGACAAACTCTATATCCCTGAACCTGCCCGAGCTAAGCTTGCCCATGAGACCCACGAACACCCCACCCATGGTCACCCAGGCCAATTCCACCTCTTACATTTACTCCAGCAGGATTATTGGTGGCTGGGAATGGCCGTGCTAGTCTGACG
>JBBPKP010000691.1:0-11308 GCA_038089335.1 Boletellus aff. obscurococcineus | reverse complement strand
GGGATAGGGGAGAGGCCGGGGGAGGTCGGGTGGGTGACAACCTTGTTCTGCTGACAAACCACACAGCCTTGAATGAAGTGTCGGATGAAAGCAGCCATGCCCGGCCACCAGTAGTCTTGTTGTAAGAGGGATAGGAGTCGGAAATACCCAGCGTGTCCCCCGGTCGGGGAGTCGTGGATGGAAGCCACAAGGGATCGCCGAGAATCAGGGGGAATGTAAAGTCGGTTTTGATAGTAAAGGAGATCGTCGGTATAACACCAGTTGCTGGGTAAGGCGAATAGGCACGAGGTCGAGGGGGAGGATAGGTTGTTTAGTGTGGCGGCGATGAAATTGTCAGAACGGGAGGATGAAGCAATATGCTCCTTTAGGGCGAGGTTGATCATGCAAACCATGGCAGCTGGGGTGAGGAGAACGAGATCCTGATTGTCAGAAGAAGTGTCCGGCAAATGGAGTCAAGATAAGGCGTCCACCGGACCCATCGCCGATCCTGGCAAGTGGTGGAAGATTAGATCAAAGTCCATGAGGAAAAGCATCCAGTGGGATTGTTGACGGGATAATTGGTGTGGGGACTTGAAATAGCTAAGGTTCTTGTGGTCCGTGAGGATGGTAACGGGGTGCGCAGTACCAGTCAAGTGATGTCGCCACTCCTCTAGGGCTTGGATCACAGCCAGGAGCTCCCAATCATAGATGTCGTAGTTCCGTTCCTCCAGGGAAAAGGTCTTGGAGAAATATGCACATGGGTGGAGGTCTCCATTCACATCTTTTTGCATAAGCACCGCTCCGCAAGCTCCGAGCAAGGTGTCAGTTATGACCCAGAATGGGGCGGAGTTATCAGGGAGCTGGAGGACAGGTTTAGAGCGGAATGCTTCTCGCAGCGTGGAAAAGGTGGCATTGCATGCCTGGGTCCAATTCCACAGGGCCCCTTTTCGAGTGAGAGAATTCAGGGGTAGGGCAATGTCAGAAAATCTGGGGATGAATTTTTGATAGAAGTTGCAGAATCCCAGGAATGAGCGAACATCTTTGACAGATTGGGGGGTGGTCCATTCATCAATGGCAGTCAGATTTCTGGGATCGAGGGCAATTTCCCCAGGGCGAAGGATGACTCCTAAAAACTCCACTTTGGTGACAGAGAAAAAACATTTGGATGGCTTCAGGAAGAACTGGTGGTTGGACAATCGCTGCAATACCTTCTTTGTTCTGGCATCGTGTTCCGCTTGGGAGTCCGAATGAATAAGGATGTCATCCATGTAGATGATTAACCATCCTTCCACAATGAAGTCCCAGAAGATGTCATCCATGAGTGCTTGAAAGGTCGGGGGGGAACCGGAAAGGCCAAAGAACATCACTGTAGGTTCAAAGAGGCCCATTGGCGTGATGAACGCAGCCTTCCACCGATCTTCTGGTTTGATGCGTACATTGTTATATCCCCACCGGATGTCCATCTTGGTGAAAATTGTTGACCCCTTTACCTTGTCCACCAGTTCCGAAATCAGAGGCAGGGGGTAGGCATTTTTGACTGTGAATGAGTTTACATATCTGTAGTCCTGACAGGGGCGAAGTGTTCTGTCTTTTTTTGCTACAAAGAAGAACGGGGCGGCTTGAGGAGATTTTGAGCAAACAATTTTTCCCGAGGTTAGGTGTTCCTTCATGAACTCCTCACATGCTAAGGTTTCCTTCAGGTTGAGTGGGTAGATCTTCGCCACTTTGGGTACGAAAGCGTTGGTCAGGACAATTTTGTGGTCAAATTTCCTTTCAGGGGGGAGAGTTCCGGGGGGAGGTTCATGGAAAACATGTTCAAAGCCTGTGCAGATGGGGGGAAGGGGTTCCTCAGGTCGCTTCTCTGCCTGGGCAATGGTGGTGGAAAGGGTGGTTTTTCGGGCAGATAGGTCGGCGTCGTGGTCATGGTGCATTCAGAGATATCGAAGGAGGTATGGGTGATCGTCATCATTGGCTAGTTCGCGGTGAGGGGTGGGTTCCGAAAGTAAGGACACTTCTCACTTGGCCTAGTCAATTTGGGGGTTATGTTTCTGGAGCCAGTCAATCCCTAGGATAATGGGGTCCTTGGTAGCATTAATGACATAGAAGTTTCGTCGTTCCTTGGATCCTCCACAGTTTACTATCAGGGGGACATAATATCGAATCAGTCCGGCCTGATTTTGTGTGCCGTCTACATTTTTGGAAATCAGTGGGATTTTTAGCTGATGAGGAGTCCATCCTCCAGCCAACAGGGTAGTTCGATTAATGAAGCTTTTAGTCGCGCTGCTGTCGATGAGGGCAAGGGTTGTAACGGTTTTCTTGCCAGGGTAAGACAGGGTTAAAGAGATTCTCATAGACCTGGGGTCGTCTTTAGATACAATTACAGTGGCAATCCGTTTGGGAGAGGAAGATGTTACTACTTCTCTCCCCAAGCAAAACCCTGCTCCACTGCGACTCTCCTTACTTCAGCAGTGGCACCCTGCAGCTCGTCTTCGCCGGGGGAGAGGGTGATGTCCAATACTTTGGCCAATTCCTCCCTGGAGTACTTGGAGGTCGAGGCATAATTGTCCAGAGGATCAGCTTGGGTGACTCGAGCTCTAGTGGGGTGTTTCCTTTTCTCCTTCCGATGGTTGGAGGAGCAGCAGCCTGATTTCTTGCAGATGAAACATAGGTTCTTCCGGAAGCATTCCGCTTGCTGCTCTGGAGAGAGTCGGACTGCATCGACGTCTATGGCGTTAGGGTCTCGTTTAGGGGTGGAAGATCCTCCAGGGACGTAGTACCCTCTGCTGTTCCGGAGTTGGTCCAGTCGGATAGCGTTCTGCTCAAAGTTCCATGCCTGTGTTACCCAGGCCTTCCATGTGGTCGGCTGGGGATTGATGGTGATCATTATTTGTGCAAGTCTGAAGTGTACCCCCTTTTGAAGAAGGTCGATCAGGATTTCGTTGTGTCCCATATCCAGACCACTGTGTCCGGCCACTATTTCGAATGCGGCAATGAATCTGTCGAAATCTCCAAGGTGTTTCCTTAGGGGGTTTCGTTCCTTAGGATCTGGGTAGTCTGCCTGCTTGATGTTGTATAGTTCGTTCTGGGCGATTTCCTTCAGCCTGACTGGTATGAAAGACGCCTCAAAGGCGGTCTTGAACTGTTCAAAAGTTGCCCCTGTTACTTTAGGGTACCAGGTCTCTGCGAATACAGCAGCCCTGCCAGTGTTCATTTTGTTTAGGCAGGTGAGGATTCTCTCAGTGTCCGTGTTGTAGAGGGTTTCGTTCATTTCAAAGTAGGCGATCATCGCCAGCATCCACTGATTGGCTGTCTTAGGTTCTCCATTGAAATCATTTGGTAATCCCACCTTTAGTTCAGTGCGTTGTGCTTCGAATGCTGCTGGTATGACTAGGTCCATTTCTAAGTCGCTCTTGGAGGGCTCGGAGTGATTTGGTTCTGTAATGGCAGGTAAAGGTAGCAGTGCAGGTAGGGGAAGGGGAATGGCGGTTAAGGGGGTGGGTACTTCCGATAAGGGGTTTGTCTCGAGTTCGGCTCTGGGGGTTTCTACCAGTGGTTGGGTGATGGAGAGGACAGGTGGGGCGGGCAAAGAGATAGAGGGGCTTCTCCTTCATCGGGGATTTAACTGGGGTCGATCTCTTCATGGAGGGGTGGGGGAAGGGGATAGGTATTCCGAATGAGATGAGTGGTTTGAGTGTTCTGAGCTTTCTGAGTCAGAGGACTCTTCTTGTCGTAGTCCGTACGATGTGGTTGTCTTCAGGTAGGGCCCTTCTGCTAGAAAGCAGGGGCATCGGGATGAGCTAGATCTTTTGTTACGTCGACGTAAATGATCTCGCTGTCGAGCGTGTCCTTCAGCAGCGACACGAAGTCTGATAGAGGTCCTGGGTCTCGAGAGGCGCTGGCACACTCGGAGTGAGAAGAGTTACGTGGTTAAACGTAGATCTAGCTAAGGAATACATGACGGCTACAGCGGGTATTTATAGGGGGGCTGACTAGGGAAGACGATCTGGGAAGACAAAGGCTGCCAGATTAGGAGAGGGAAGATGTAGTCCATAGGAGGAAGACAATGGCTTCTTCAAGAAGAGAACAATAGGCCTACTTTGGGAAAGGTGGCGAGTGAGGAAAAAGGGGGCCACGGTGTCTGTAAAGAAGGGGAGAGACGAGGAGACCTTGGTGAGCGTCCACCAGATGATAGTACACGGGCAGGAGAGACGGATCGAGAGGAGGAAGAGAAGAAAACATAACACACGCAACCAATGAGGCATCCGTCATGAGCCAGAAGGGTTTTGCGGAATCGGGGAGGCATAGGACCGGAGATCCCAGAAACTGTTTCTGTAAAGTGAGGAACGCCGACTGGTGGATGGGGAGCCTTTCCCACTTGGAAGATTTCTTGGTGAGGTCAGTCAGGGGTTTGGCTAGGTCGGAGAAGCCAGCGATGAATTTCCTGTAAAAATTGCAGAACCCGAGGAAGGACCTGACTGCCTTGACTGTTGTCGGGGGCTCCCAGTCTCGTATTGCATCTAACTTGGTGGGGTTGAGAGTGACAGCTCCAGGTTTCACCACAAGTCCAAGGTATTCTACTATGTCTGCATCGAAGGTGGACTTTGATAGCTTTAAAAACAGGGCATGCTCCCGAAGGCGTTGGAGCACCTTCCTAGTTTGTTCTCGGTGTGTGGATAGGTCAGCAGAGTGGATCAGGATGTCGTCCATGTAAATGATCAACCACCCTTCAGCGACGTAATCCTGGAAGATGTCGTCCATTAGGTGTTGGAAGGTCGGTGGGGAGTTGCACATCCCGAAGAACATCACTATGGGTTCAAAAAGGCTGAATGGAGTAATGAAGGCTGCTTTCCATTGATCCTCGGGTTTGATTCGAACGTTGTTATACCCCCATCATATGTCGAATTTCGTAAAAACCTTGGAGTCTTTAAGCTTATCGATCAGTTCCGAGATCAAGGGGAGCGGGTATGCGTTCTTGACAGTGTGCTTGTTCAGGTATCTGTAATCCTGGCAGGGTCGTAAGCTGCCATCTTTCTTTGCTACAAAGAAAAAGGGGGATGCTTGTGGAGATTTGGATGGAACAATCTGTCTGGCAGCGAGATGTTCGTCGACAAAAGCCTTGCAGGCTTCCATCTCTTTGGGGTTTAGCTGGTAGGCTTTGGCCACCCGGGGTTTGAAGGTGTCGGCAGTAAGGATTTCGTGGTCGTACGGGCATTCGTGGGGTAACTGTCCTAAAGGGGGTTCGTCGAACACATCTTTGAACTTGGCATATTCGGTGGGGAGGATGATCTCTTTGGGGTGAGCAGCTTGCGCAAGTTGGGTGGAGATAGTTGTTTTCCAAAGTGCCTCAGTGATGTATCCATTAGGGTTCTTTCCTAGAAAGTGGGTGATGTAACTTTGGGTACCATGGATTTTTTGTGGGTCCGGGGGTAATTCCATCTTCTGGGTGGCCCAGTCGATGAAGGGGTTTCGTTTTCGTAGCCAGTCCATTCCCAGGATTAGGGGGTCCTTTCCGCAGGTGATGACGTAGCACGTCAGCCGTTCTTCATGATTGTCTATGATCAGATGCAGATTGGCAGTCTCCCTCACAATCCCGGCAAGGTTGAGGGTTCCGTCGATGTTTCGTGCCAGGAGAGGGGAAGATAGTCATTTCGTCTTCCAGTGATTCTTTCGCACCAGTTCCTTATTTACGAAAGTGGAGGTAGCGCCGCTGTCGACTAAGGCGAGGGTTTCTACAATTTTTCTGTCTTGTTCCAGAGTTACGGGGACTTTGATTGCTTTAGTGGTACAACTGGATACAAGTACAGTTGAGGGAGAACTTGATGCAGCTAAAGTCCTCCCCAACCAAAACCCTTGCCGCTTTCAGATGCGTCTACGCGATTTACTGATTCTTCTTTGGCATTTCCTCCGAAGGCCATCTTCATCATCCTAAGGATTTCGTCTTGAGTAAAGGGGAGAGTCCTGATGTAGTCTTCTACCGGGTACGTTTTGGCCTTCCTGACCTTCTGTGGGGGTTTACTTGAGGTTCCCAGCCTCTGGTCTCCTTTATGATTCGTTGATCGGCATCCCTTCTGGTGGCAAACGAAACACTTGTTGTTTTTTAGATGCTCGGCTCGCTGGGCGGGGGAGAGTCAGGCCACGTCCACATCCATCACATTGGGGTGGGTGGCTCTTCCGTTGCGGGGATAGGCCCTTCCCGTCAGGATATACTGGGATTGAGAGCGGAGTTGCCTGACTCGGATGAAGTTCTGCTTGAAAATTTGCGCTGCGGCAATCCAGTCTTGCCATGTGGTCAGCTGGGGGTTGATCATTGCCATCATATTGGCAAGAGAGGTCGATACCCCTCTGTTTAGGACGTCGATAAGAATGTCATCATGTCCTACATCCAGCTTGCTTCGTCTGACAGCTATTTCAAAGGCAGCGATAAAGTCATCGAAGTTTCCCCTTTTCTGATAGGGGGGGAGCGTCCGTTCAGCTGCATCCGGATAGTCTAGTTGTTTGATCAGGTAGAGCTGGTTTCTGGCTTTTTCCTGCAATCCGGCTGGGATAAAGGAATTGGTGAACGCGGTTTCAAATGCAGCCCATGTTGCTCCTTGTACTTTTGGGTACCAGGTTTTGGCAAAGGAGGCCGGTCGTCCTTCTGCCATCTTGTTTAGGCAGGTTAGGATCATGATCTCGTTGTTGTTGTACACTCCCGGATTCATATAGAAGTAGGCCTTCATGGCAAGCAGCCATCTCTGGGCATTCTCAGGTTTCCCGTTAAAATCGACTGGGAGGCCTGCTTTCAGTTCGCTAGTTCTAGGCGTGGTGGGGGCGATTGGCCCTTGTGCGGGTGCCAGTTGGGCCTGCTGGGCCTGCTGGGGTTGTCCTGGTTGGTTCATTGAGGCGTGGGAAGCGGGGGTAAGGGCTTGTTGGACGGCTTGGTCGACATCGTTGAGACTGGTGAGAGCTTCCTGTAGTGCGGCTTGGGTGGTCATGAAGAAGAGGGGGGGTGAGGTTGCTCGGGTGAGGGTTTGGGGGGTGTGGGTGGTCGAGGTAGCGGCAGAAAGGGGATTTCTCTGGGGTTGAATCTGGGGGGTGGAGATTGGTGGCAGTTCGAGAGACAGGACAGGGGCGGCAGGCAAAGTAGTGGTCGGGGCTCTTCGTCTTCTCTGTTGAAGGAGCAGGTTCAGCAGCAGAGGTCTTCCTGACACTCTTCGCGGTGGTGGCGGTTCGACGTATTCGGGTTCGAGGGAAAGCTCTTCCTTGTGTTCTCCTCCTTCTTCCTCGGAAGACTCAGGAGGGCGGTAGCTTCGGTACTGATCACGATCAGCCGTCTTGTACTAGTCTCGCCCTTCTGCAACGAAGGCAGGGGCGGTGGGGACGAGTTAGATCTTTTGTTATGCTACGTGTAAAGTCCAACTGTCGAGCACTACCTCAAGAGCATAGTGACGTCTCGTAGAAGTCCAGGTCTTGCTGAGTAGGACGACTGCAGTGGCAAGGAGTTAAACTCTAGGCGTGTTAAGTGTAGATCTAACTAGGGTACAAGTACAGAGCTCGAGGTATTTATGTGTCTGGGGAAAACAAGTTAACTATAAGGAGAAGTTAACAAGGAGGGAAGGCAAGTCCGTAGAAAGAAGGCAAGGGCATAGGGCATTCCTCGGAGGGCAGGCTGGTGAGTAAGACAGGGCGAAGGATAGAATGGAACGGGCAAGCCGACTGGTCTTAAGAGGAAGGCAGTCTCCTCGTGGGGTACACGTTGTCGAAGTCTATGATGTCTTGCCACGTAGCGTGAGAAGGGTCGTCAACGAGGGTGCAGAGCCCTGCCGGGAGGTGATATAGAGAAGGGGAAGGTAAGATCGGGGTGCTCATAGGCTAGGGGGACCAGCGGACGTCGAAGTAGGTTCTGAGGAAGGAAGAATGGAGTTCGTCCCAGGGTGTTTCCGGGGAAGTCGTAACAGTCATCGGCTGAGGGTTGATCGTCACCATCATGTTGGCGAGAGAGGGGGAAACTCCTCTGTTTAGGACATCTATAAGGATCTCATCATGTCCTACATCCAGCTTGCTTCGTCCAGCAGCGATCTCAAAGGCAGCTACGAAGTCATCAAAGCTTCCCTGTTTCTGGTGTGGGGGGAGAGCTCGCTCAGTGCTGTCAGGATAATCGGCCTGCTTTATCTGGTATAACTGGTTCCTAGCCTTTTCCTGTAGGCCGGCGGGGATGAACAAGTTGGTGAAAGCAGTTTTGAACTGGGTCCAAGTTGCTCCTTGTACCTTTGGGTACCACGTTTCAGCAAAAGAGGCCAATCGTCCTTCTGCCATTTTATTTAGGCAGGTCAAAATCATGATCTCATCATTGTTATAGACTCCAGGGTTTATGTAGAAATAAGCCTTCATGGCGAGAAGCCATTGCTGGGCATTCTCGGGTTTCCCATTAAAGTCAACCGGAAGTCCGGCCTTTAGTTCACTGGCTCTGGCAGCTGGGGGTGGAGCTAACACCGGTGGTGGCTGGGCTATCTGGGCCTGTTGGGCCTGTTGGGGTTGTCCTGGTTGGTTCATAGATCCCTGGGAGGCGGGGGTAAGGGCTTGTTGGACAGCTTGGTCGACGTCATCAAGACTGGCGAGGGCTTCTTGGAGGGCCGCTTGGGTGGTGATGAAATGGAGAGGTGGGGTTGGCGCTCTGGTGATGGTCTGAGGGGTGTGGGCCGTCGAGGTGGCGGCTGAAAGGGGATTTCTCTGGGGTTGAATCTGGGGAGTGGAGATGGGCGGTGGTTCCAGGGACAGGACAGGGGTGGCAGGCAAGGTAGTGGTTGGGGCTCTTCGTCTTCTCTGATGAAGGAGCGGGTTCGGCGGCAGAGGTCTTCCTGACACTCTTCGTGGCAGGGGTGGTTCGACGTATTCAGGTTCGAGGGAAAGCTCTTCCTCGTAGTTGTCTCCTTCCTCCTCGGAGGACTCGGGGGGTCAGTAGCTTTGGTACTGATCGCGATCAGCCGTCTTGAACTGTTCTCGCCCTTCTGTGACGAAGGCAGGGGCAGTGTTACGTTTTCTTCTCTTCCTCCTCTCGATCCGTCTCTCCCACCCATGTACTATCATCCGGTGGATGCTCACCAAGGTCTCCTCATCTCTCCCCTTCTTTACAGACACCGTGGCCCCCTTTTTCCTCCCTCGCCACCTTTTCCAAAGTAGGCCTATTGTTCCCTTCTTGAAGAAGCCATTGTCTTCCTCCTATGGACTACATCTTCCCTCTCCTAATCTGGCAGCCTTTGTCTTCCCAGATTGTCTTCCCTAGTCAGCCCCCCTATAAATACCCGCCATAGCCGTCATGTATTCTTTAGCTAGATCTACATTTAACCACGTAACTCTTCTCACTCCGAGTGTGCCAGCGCTGCTCGAGACCCAGGACATCTATCAGACTTCATGTCACTGCTGAAGGACATGCTCGACAGCGAGATTGTTTACGTCGACGTAACAAAAGATCTAGCTCGTCCCGACGCCCCTGCTTCCAAGCAGAAGGGCCCTACCTGAGAACAACCACGTCATACAGACTACGACAAGGAGAGTCCTCCGACTCGGAAAGCTCAGAACACTCAAACCGCTCGTCCCATTCAGAATACCTATCCACCTCACCCGCCCCTCCACGAAGAGAACGACCCCCGTTAAATCCTCAATGAAGGAGAAGCCCCTCTATCTCTTTACCCGCCCCGCCAGTTCTCTCCATCACCCCTCCACCGGTGGACACCCCCAGAACCGAACTTGAGACAAACCCCTTATCGGAAGTACCCACACCCCTGACTGCCATTCCCCTTCCCTCACCCGCACTGCTACCGTTGCCCGCCATTGCGGAACCAAATCACTCTGAGCCCTCCAAGAGTGACTTAGAAATGGACCTGGCCATACCAGCGGTATTCGAAGCACGACGCACTGAACTAAAGGCAGAACTACCAAATGATTTTGATGGAGAACCAAAGACAGCCAATCGGTGGATGCTGGCAATGATCGCCTACTTCGAGATGAATGAGACCCTCTACACCACGGACACTGAGAGGATCCTCACCTGCCTAAATAAAATGAACTCTGGCAGGGCCGCTGTATTCGCGGAGACCTGGTACCCTAAAGTAACTGGGGCAACCTTCGAACAGTTCAAGACTGCCTTCGAGGTGTCCTTCATACCAGTCGGGCTGAAGGAAATCGCCCAGAACGAACTATACAATATCAAACAGGCGGACTACCCAGACCCTAAGGAACGAAACCCCCTAAGGAAATGCCTTGGAGATTTCGACAGATTCATTGCCGCATTCGAGATAGCGGCCAGACACAGTGGTCTGGATATGGGACAGGACGAAATCCTGATCAACCTTCTTCAAAAGGGGGTACACTTCAGACTTGCACAAATAATGATCACCATCAATCCCCAGCTGACCACATGGAAGGCCTGGGTAATGCAGGCACGGAACTTTGAGCAGAACGCTATCCAACTGGACCAACTCCGGAACAGCAAAGGGTACTACATCCCTGGAGGATCTTCCACCCCTAAACGGGACCCTAACGCCATGGATGTCGATGCAGTCTGGCTCTCTCCAGAGCAGTGAGCAGAATGCTTCCGGAAGAACCTATGTTTCATCTGCAAGAAACCAGGCTGCTGCTCCTTCAACCATCAGAAGAAGAAAGGGAAACACCCCACTAGAGCTCAAGTCGCCCAAGCTGATCCTTTTGACAATTACGCCTCGACCTCCAAGTACTCCAGAGAGGAATTGGCCAAAGTATTGGACATCACCCTCTCCCCCGGCGAAGACGAGCTGCAGGGCGCCACCGCCGAAGTCAGGAGGGTCGCAGTGGAACAGGGTTTTGCTTGGGGAGAGAAGTAGTAACGTCTTCTTCTCCTGAATAGATTGCCACTGTAATAGTATCTAAAGACGACCCCAGATCTATGAAAATCTCTTTAACCCTATCCTACCCTGGCAAGAAAACCGTTACAACCCTCGCTCTCATTGACAGCGGAGCAACTAAGAGCTTCATTAATCGAACCACTCTGTTAGCTGGAGGATGGACTCCTCATCAGCTAAAAGTCCCTCTAATTGCCAAAAACATGGATGGCACACAAAACCAGGCCGGACTGATTTGACATTTCATTCCCCTAATCGTAAACTGCAGAGGATCTAAGGAACGACGAAACTTCTATATCATCAATGCCGCCAAAGACCCCATTATCCTGGGGATCGACTGGCTTCAGAAACATAACCCCCAAATCGACTGGGCCAGACGAGAAGTGTCCTTGCCCTCGGAACCCGCCCCTCACCGTGAACTGGCCAATGATGACGATCACCCATACCTCCTTCAATACCTCTGAATTCACCAC
>JBBPKP010000690.1:0-11313 GCA_038089335.1 Boletellus aff. obscurococcineus | reverse complement strand
GACTACGCAGGGTACGTCGTCGGGGAAGCTGAGCGAGAAGCTTTTCTCTTGGGCAAGGGACAACAATCCGCAGTGCTCGCGGGTGTCCCTTTTTTCACCGAAATCTTCCGCCAGCTCGAGTGCCAGTTAGTGACCTGCCCGCTCGCTCGTGCTCACTAATCATCGGCTCTCAGAGTAGAGTGGCATGTGCAAGAAGGGGAGACATTCGAGCCTATCAAGCACGTCGCAACTGTGAGAGGCAGAGCACGACATCTCCTGCTGGGCGAGAGGGTCGCACTCAACCTGCTTGCAAGGTGTAGCGGAATCGCAACCAAGTGGGCACCCCTCCCCCAATAAGATCAGGGGCTTTTCTGATGCCTGCGCTCGGCAGGTCGAAGCGGATGAAGGATCTCGCTAGAGCATACGGGTACGAGGGCATCATCGCTGGCACGCGAAAGACGACGCCGGGTAGTCTCCCTCATCGCTGGACAGCTTTTCGACGTATTCACGTTTTCTTCTCTCCCAGGCTTCCGACTGGTGGAAAAGTATGGCATGCTCGTCGGCGGGATCGATCCCCATCGTCACGATCTGTCCAGCATGATCATGCTCAAGGACAACCATATCTGGTCAGCCGGCAAGTCATCCTTTCCGCGCTGTTCCGTCCAGTTTGGTCTGAAATGTATTCTAGGCTCGATCACGGCCGCGATCCAGCGGGCACATTCTGTCGGAGGATTCAGTGTGCTTCTCGAAGTGGAGGTCGGTTCCGAAGCAGACGCCAACGAAGCGATCGACGCTGGTGCCGACATAGTTATGCTCGACAACATGGAGGGGGAGGAGCTTGTGCGCGTCGCACGAAAATTGAAGGAAGCGTGGGCGGGCAAACGCAAGTTTCTGTTTGAATCGAGCGGAAACATCACGGAAAGCAACCTGCGGGACCGTGCCATCAATGGTACGTGCACTCGGGCAGTGTTTGTTTTCTCGCCCGGCTTATCTGGCCTTTCTAGAGGTTGATATCTTGAGCACCAGTGCTGTTCATCAGTCTGTGCAGCACATAGATTTCAGTTTGAAGATACAAGTACCCAGGTCGAGGACATAGCTACGATAGGTACATCAACACTCCAAGTTGAACAGCTCGAGTGCGTTCAGTCCGAGAACGTTGGCACGCGCGGAATCCTCCCACGTTCGCACACTCTCTATGGCCTTCAAGTTGTCTTCCACACTTTTCCACTTCTGGCTGGCTTCAAGAGGCGGGAAGAACGGGTGGTCAGTGCCGAACAGCAGCCTGTTGCTTCCAGCATTCTTGTCGTCCTCCCCACCTCCACTGCTGTACGCTTTCGCTCGCTCGATGACGCTACCCACAAAATCTAGCTCCTCTGCCCCGTATGCAACCGCATCGAAGAAAAGTTTGCCGAGATAGTATCTTGCGTCGTGTTTGAGACGCTTTGCAACTACGGGATCGTGTGTGATGCATGAAGCAAGCCGTGAGGACAACTGAGGGAGAGCGCCTCCCGAATGGGCCAACAAAAGGCGAAGGCTTGGATAGCGGTCCAAGACGCCAGCCAAGATGAGCCGAGTGATGGCCTGCGAGATTTTCGTAAGGAGGGCTCCAGACAAGTTGCCCAACTCACGATCGTGGTTTCAAACGGAAATCCCAGAGCCAATGGAAGGACGTGTCCGTTGGCCGCATCCCCGAACGACTTGGAATCGACCCCATAATGGGGGTGGATGAAGACAACGAGCTTCGTGCGCTGGAGAGCTTCCCACACGGGTTCCAGCGTCTGGTCATCCAGGCCTTTGCCCACGCCCCTCGTGCCCAGGATAATACCCGAAATGTGAGGCAACGTGTTGATCTGCTCGATGACCTCCAGGACCGATGATATGGAAACGCCCGGGACAAGAGGAAGCAGCCCGAAACCATATAGCGATTTGAGACGAGGGAAACGTTCCGCCTCGGGTGACGTGGAACAATAATGCTCCATATCCTCGTTGAGCTCTCGCGCAAGGACGTGTGCTCGCTCGGGAGGCAAGAAATCGAGCCATGGGTTTGCTGAGCTACCCACAATGGACGTTAGCGGGCACCAGGGAAGGCACGGCGCTCGAGAACCTGACGAAGGAGATATCGATGTCGTGTCGCCGCATAAACAGCAGCTTTTGATCTCGTTCCCAGTACTGAGAACGCCGTGATCAATATGATACGCCAGTCGGATTCTGATAGCTCACCTGAGGACCCACAGGACGGCCGACGCCAGGCTCGCCGTCCAGGATTAACAGCCGTTCCTCCGGCTGGCCGTCGGCGTCCACTCGGCGGTAGATACGAGGTGCGGAAGGGCGCGCACGGAGCTCGTCAGCATACCGCGGAAGATAGACGTGCGTGTGGATGTCGACGGTCGGGGTTCTCGCTGCGCACAGACCCCGCTTGGACAGATCTGCCACGGCTTGTCTTCGCGAGCTCATCGATATGGGAAAACGAACGTCGGCGTCTGACCTGCTGGGCGTGGCAGTCGCGAAAACGAGGTGGGTTGCCGGCTGGACTTACGTTGATGCTGGTCGTAATTACGCACTCCAGCGAGTCGAACCCCTGCTAGCGCCCTACAGAACGATGTCGAACGCCACGGGGAGGACCGTCGCTGATGCCCGCTCCCCGCAAGCCAGGCTGCGAACTAGCTTCGACGAGGTACGTTTCGCTCTTTCGCTTCGCATCCGTTCACAGACTGATCTACCTCGAACTAGTTGACCCAGATAGCCGCCAAGCTCGCTCGCATCGGCGAGGAGTTCAACGATGCGGTCGTCGAGTCCTCTAATGAAGCTTCGATGTGGAAGGCTCGCGTCGCCGAGCTCGAAACAAGACAAGGCGCACACGCCCACCAGATCGTACAAAACGGCAGACAGACCGATGCGGAGCGCAAGCTCAAGCTAATTCGGCGGACAATGCTCAGGCTCCTGGAGGAACTGGGGGTAAGGCACCGTGCCAGGAGAACCACGTTCTGATTCGAGTTCGCGCAGCCTGACGATGGTTTGTCAGATCCTGGCAGCTCACCTAGGCCAGGACGTGTTTCCGCCAATCAAGTGCATGCGGCCTCCCCGGATCGACCCCGTCAATCGCACGACACGCCCAACAATGTTTTAGACCTGAGTGATGGCTGGAGCATGTTCGCGACGCACGCACCCATGAGTGCAAAAGTCGTATGTCCTATCCCCAAGTCAGACCTTGGCAAACGCTTGGATTTCGACGAGGACACGGTATGTGTTTGATCGCCAGTTGAAACGATACTGCTGGAGCATCTTCCCAGCTGTGCTCGCTCGAGAGGTGACTGCCTATCGACTCACGGAGGACCGATGGACTGATCGATCGGTGGTCACGCAGTCTCGAACAAATGGATGATCTTTGCTTTCGCATGCAAATCATACATGACATGGCCTTTGTTTACGATCCGTTTGCAATGGACGGCCCCTCGGCGTCGGTTCTGTTTGACTGGGGATCACCAGCAGACAACATAGACACGGCAACGTACATCCAGTCAAGCACCCTCGGCAGTGCCTTACATACCTTTATTTTTCCCTTCAAGAACAAGAACGTGCGTGATCATATCTTTGATGCCACGGCCCTTCTGATGGTGTGGTCCAGAGTAGGACAGACCAAAATTCGTGGTACTACATCGGTGCTCACATCTGGACGCTCGCACCTCGAATGCCCATCTGGCAGGCGACAAGCGACAAGGTACGATCATGTTAGGTCAATAGCATGAATATCGTTGGCAAGGCATTCCAGGAAAAGAAGGTTTCCATCGCGCGGCTTAGGAGGCGTTGCAACAGGAGACACTCGGAAGACGAACTCGGTCGAATGATTGAGGATGGACGGCTCGAGCCATTCTGTGTGCAAGTGTCTAGCAAAGGATGCATTGCGACAAGCGAGGCATTCGCCGCTGACCGTCTTCGCTATGCAAGTGCCAAATCCACAAACAGGTATACCTGAACACGGTGCTTTCTGGCAGATGGGGTCTGGTTTCTGTATACCATTGCTGTATCTAGTATACGCCGAGCACGTTTTGAAATGTGGATCGTTCAAGTATGCGACCGACGGTGACTGTCACCTTCCACCACTCATCATCCGTATCCTATCAGGGTGCATGCCGCCAGGGCCAGCGTTATTCGGGGGCCCAGTGCTTGCGCCGGGCAGCCCGCCTTGTGCAGGCCCACCTGCAGGAGGACCAAAGCTACCACCTGGAGGGAACGGAGGAACGCCGCCGGCTGAACCGGGAGGGGCATTGGGAGGGAACGGTGGTGCACCTGTACGACAGAGATGAGAAATCATTCGGGAACGAAAAGTACGAGGACATACCACCGGGAAAGGCGCTCGGGGGAGGCATTGCGCCGGGAGGGAATGGGGGAGGACCACCAGGAGGCGGACCCATGGCTCCTGGGGGAGGCATGACGCCGGGAGGGAAGGGTGGACGAGCTGGGAAGAGGTTCGTTTGTCGAGGGCAGGTAAAGTAATGGAGTACGCACGGAATGGGGGGGGACCGCCGAAGCCAGGAGGGGGAGGACCGAAAGCGGGAGGCGGACCTACCAGATGCTGTGGACCAAAGCCAAACCCCCCAGGGGGAGGGCCGCCTCCGCTCTCGTAAGCGGCTGTGATCTGGTCGATGATGCTCTGAGCCTTGTCGTGACCGAGTGCTGAAAGTGGGTGAGAGGGGCGAATAGAAGACGAAGGACAGCCTGACATGCGTAATAATCTCGGACATTGGCGAGATGGTTGCGGCCGCTGTTATGAGCCTTGCGGACTAGGAGAGTGAGGAATGGCGAGGACGTGCGAGGGGGGACGCACCCGAGGCAGAGTCGTGGGTGAGGAACACGTCGCAGTAGTCGCAGTAGTGTTTCTGGGCGGGAGCTCAGATCGCGGAGGGGAGGGCAGCGGAGCGACTTACGGGCATGGTGGACGTCGAGAAGAGAGAGACGCAGGGAGCGCTGACTAATCAGAGGCACGGTTGCATGGATCCCTCATCCACAGGCATACAAGAGCCGTTTGACCTCATACGGCTCTCGCTCAGCGAGCGGGTGTTCGTGAAGCTGCGCGGCGACCGCGAGCTGACGGGTATTCTACACGTATGCCAGTCCCTCGTTCTGCGTGTGGCGGGCTGGAGCGTTGTGACAGGCGTACGACGGACACATGAACCTCATCCTCAGCGATGTCGAAGAGACGATCATGATCGTGGACGCTGTCGACGGCGGCGTGGAAAGCCAGGGGACGGTAAAGGTGGGTATGGTGGTGGACGACGCGGGCGGCGCTGACGGCGCGCAAGGTCGCAAAGCGGAAGATGGAGATGCTGTTCGTGAGGGGCGACGGTGTGATCCTGGTACGGATGCGTGATCGACGGGCAAGACGCGCGCTGACGAGCGGACAAAGGTCTCGCCGCCATCGCGGACATGATGCTTTCGGGCGGCTCAGAAAGCGGGATGAGACTACATGGCGTGTAACGACAAGGGTTAAAATACACATACGGACGGGGAAGGGTACAAGTATGGTAGCAACAAGACGGCTGGCCGTCAAGCGGCGGGGACGTGGGGCTCGTCAGAGTCAGGGGCGAGGGCGTCGTCGGGCCAGGTGGCGGGGTCCCTGCGCCAGGCGGCGTGGATGACCTTGATCTGGAGGGGGATGACGGGGGTGGGGCGGGATGGGGCGGGGACACACACCACGATGGCCATCGGGAGACGGTGCTTGAGCCTGTGTCCGTGGACGAGGCCCTTCCAGACCTGGTCGACGCCGCGGGACCACACGGGGTCGGTGTGCGGGTCGGGGTGGGCGAGGAGGCGCTGGAGACGGGCCAGGGACGGCGGGGGCTCGCGCGGCGTCGGGGGGGCGTCGGGGGGCGCGAGCCAGCGCGCACGACGGGCGGCGAAGTGGTCCGGGCCAGGTGGGGGCAGTGGATGAGCCATATCGAGCAGGAAGTTCGCACGGTGAATCTGAGCACGTCTCGCGCGGCCACGCACCTCCGCACGCCCAACGCCCATGCGGCCCTCCAGGCTCATCTACCGACACACGTCCCCGACGCAGTCGACGACGTCGCTCTCCGACAACGACGACGACGACGCCGCCAAACCCGCCCTCTTCTCCCACCACCTCCCCGCCCTCGTCTCGCCCGCGCAATGGGCCCGTCACCACCACCCCGAGACACCGCCCGACGCCCACTCGCCCATGTCCCATCTCCCCCCCGAGGTCCTCATGCACATCCTCAAGCACCTCAGCTCCCAGCGCGACATCTACCACGCCCTCCTCGTCTCCCGCTCCTGGTGCGAGTGCGCCGTCGAGCTCCTCTGGCACAGGCCCGCCTTCACCCGTCTCTCCACCCTCGTCAAGATGATGCGCGTCCTCACCCGCGCTGACCAGACCTTCACCTACGCTCGCTTCATCCGTCGTCTCAACTTCCTCTTCCTCGGCGCCGAGCTCACCGACGCCCTCTTCTGCCGCCTCGCCCAGTGCGACCGCCTCGAGCGTCTCACCCTTGTCAACTGCCACGCCGTCTCGGACGAGGCCCTCTCCCGTGTCCTCCCCTCCTTACCCAACTTGGTCGCAATCGACCTCACCGGCGTCTCCAAGACCTCCGACGCTGTCATCGCCGGCCTCGCTGCCGCCTCCAAGCGTCTCCAGGGCATCAACCTCAGCGGCTGCAGAAACGTGACCGACCTCGGCGTCCTTGCTCTCGCCGCAAACTGCCCCCTCCTCCGCCGTGTAAAACTCAGTGGCCTCGAGCACGTCACCGACGCCCCTGTCTCCGCCCTCGCAAAGTCTTGCCCTCTCCTCCTCGAGATCGATCTCAACAACTGCAAGCGCATCACCGACATCTCCGTCCGTGATCTTTGGTCCCACTCGACCCACATGCGCGAGATGCGCCTCTCCCAGTGCACCGAACTCACCGATGCCGCTTTCCCTGCCCCTCTCAAGAGTGACAACATGCCTCGCATCAATACTCTCTTCCCCTCCCCAAGGCTTTCCGAAGACCTTCCCCCTCTTGTCCTATCCAAGCCTTTGGATCACCTTCGCATGCTTGACTTGACATCCTGCTCCCACATCACCGACGACGCTGTTGACGGCATCATATCACACGCACCCAAGATCAGAAATCTCGTGTTGTCCAAGTGTACGCAACTCACCGATCGCACCGTTGAGAATGTCTGTCTTCTTGGCAAACACTTGCACTACCTCCATCTCGGTCACGCCGCAAACATCACCGACCGATCTATCAAATCGCTTGCAAGGTGTTGCACGCGGTTGCGATATGTAGATTTTGCAAGTGCGTCACACGCCCTTTCGATCCATCTGACACTGACCTCACTCGTAGATTGTACCCTCCTCACCGACATGTCCGTTTTCGAGTTGGCCAGTTTACCCAAGCTTCGCCGTATCGGTCTCGTGCGGGTCAGTAATCTGACCGACGAAGCGGTGTATGCACTTGCAGAGCGTCACAGCACTCTCGAGCGTATTCATCTCTCTTACTGCGACCAAATCTCCGTCATGGCAATCCACTTCCTCCTGCAAAAACTCCACAAATTGACTCACCTCAGCTTGACCGGAATACCCTCTTTTCGTAAGCCTGAGTTGCAGCAGTTCTGTAGACAGCCTCCACAGGTACGTTGGCAACCCAGCTCAGCCTTTGTTCTTCCTCACTCTAAGCACAGGAATTTAATATGAGCCAACGTCTGGCTTTCTGCGTATACTCTGGAAATGGGGTCTCGAAGCTTAGGTCTTTTCTGACAGACCTATTCAATACCATCACAGAAGATATGAATGGGGACGACGAAGAAACCGAGTATGACGATGACTTTGACGAGGGTTTCAATGAGGTGCCCCAAGATGTCGAGATGGAGATGGGAAATGAAGGCGATATCGACATCGATGAGGATTTTATGCACGACGAACCTTTCCGCTTCCGTGATGTGGATTCTCCTCCCATCCAGCCACTCCAACCGACTGTCAACTCTACTTCGAACGCGCCCGAGGTGCCCATGCAACACGATCTGACGCTGCGACCCGGCCAAGTGCCTCCTCCGTCTAGTGGTTCGGCCACCACTCCGCAGCTTTCATCCCAGCCTGTAACTCAGGACCTTGTCATACACCCCATTACAAGTTCTTCGAGCGGAACGCAACCGCGGTCACGGGGATTTGGACATCAGCCAGTAATTGAGCTCTCCACTTCCCCAACGCCAAGCGACCTTGGCTCCAATCGTAGCACCGGAACGACCCAGTCCAACGGTGCTACTTTCTTCCGGACTTACCATGACTTGTCTTCGTCGAGGAATACCGAGGCGATGACACCAGACTATATCTACGCTGAGATTGGGCATGGTAGAGGTACAGCTGGACACTCGGGGCACATGCATCCCGTGCCTAGACACACATTTTCGTCGGCCGCTTCATTCCACGGCGCTATTGGGTCCACCCCAACACAAGGCATTACCCAGGTCATGCACTCGGCAGGGATGCCCATGGATACATATGAGGAACGAGGAACGCTGGTGACAGGTCCTCTCGTTGTAGCGGAACCATCCGTTCCATGGCCCCACCGCGAACCACCATCCCCGGCGACGGTGCAGCCTAGTTCTCCGGAGACCTACCATCCTACACCGTCCCCTATGACGCCCGATGCGGACCCTCGTGAGCCGGAAGCAAGAGGACGGAGCGTGAAGAGGAGCCTGCGAGACACGTTCAACGCCGCGGAGCACTATGCGACGGCTTTCTTATTTGGACGGGGGTCTACATCGAACGACGGAAATACCAGTGCACACGCAGGACCTTGGGCGAGGTCCTAAATGAAGGGCGAGGCTGGTGTCCACATCCTTCCGCTGCAGGCTAGGCTAAGCAGATTGTTTTTACGACACACTGGAACTACCATTATTCCCCCCCCTTTTTCTTTTTTGTTTCAAGCCGCTGTTGTTACAACCAGATGTATTCATCCGTGTCACTGTAGTAGTCACCTCGAGCAGCAAGAGATTATATACCTTTGGCGCTTTGTCACCTGCTAC
Source organism: Boletellus aff. obscurococcineus (assembly GCA_038089335.1). Taxonomy (NCBI): domain Eukaryota; kingdom Fungi; phylum Basidiomycota; class Agaricomycetes; order Boletales; family Boletaceae; genus Boletellus; species Boletellus aff. obscurococcineus. The sequence goes on along the minus strand of JBBPKP010000690.1, from coordinate 2,316 downwards.
CAGCTACCGGCCATCGAGGAAAACGTCAACGATGAACATACGACTCGCGAGGGTACGTGTCGCGAAGCTCGAGTCTCAGCGCTGCTCACTACCGGCTAGATAGAAGATCTCCAGGGAATGCAATCATGCAATTTGCACAACCTTCCAGAAAATTACACGATGAAATACTGTACGTCCACCGCACAACCCCCTTGTATACTCGTATCACCCATTTCACAGACTTGTACCATGCCATGACGTGGCCATCTCTGTCGTATGTCGCAGAGGATCACAAGGGACGGATAGTCGGGTACATCCTGGCGAAGATGTACGTTCGCTTTCGGCCACGACATCTGCGCGTCTCTCATGTCCGTTCGCAGGGAAGAACCTGAAGAACATCAAGATGGTGCAGCACCTTCCGAACCGCCCCACGGTCACGTCACGTCGATATCTGTCCTACGTTCGTACCGACGACTGGGACTGGCCAAAAAACTGATGCTGCAGTCCCGTAGGTCCATCTCCCCTTCCATAGCAGTGCTCACAAGTTGTGTGTCTTTAGAAGAGGCCATGGCAGCGAACTACAACGCTGCCTACGTGTCCCTTCACGTCCGAAAGTCGAACCGTGCCGCTCTCAGCCTTTACCGCGACACGCTGGGTTTCACGGTCAAAAGCATCGAAGAAAAATACTGTGCGTCCGTTGCGCCTCGCCTTGTCGTAGTAGGCTGAGCAATCCCCAAGATGCCGATGGTGAAGATGCGTATGCGATGCAATTATCATTCAAACAGTGATAGCGGACCCGGAGTAATTTACGACAGACTGAAATAAATATGGCCTCACTGCATTGCTGCGTCTCCTGCCGGATCAGCTGGGGGCGGTCGCGTTCCGAGTGCGTCGCGGATAACTTGGGCCGTCGCCAGTCCCAGTTGGTAATATCCATCGTTGTTCCCTGCATTGAACATGCCCATGTGTGCTTGAACTTCGTCCGCGACAACGCAGTTTGGCACAGGAACATAATGAGCGAACGCAGGCGATGAGCGGGGCGGCAAGACCACAAAGGTCCTCGGGTCTGGATGGGCCGGAGGGGACGCTGGCAAAAACACGTAAAATCTAGCAAAGGATCAGCCGGCGAGACGCATGATCTCGAGCCCGTGCGTACGTCCTGAAGACTACCCCAAGGTCGGTGCTCGCAGCGAGGAGGTTCTCCATTCGTTCACGCATCGCCTTTTCGTCCCACAAGTTGCCGACATACTTCATGTGATCGGAAGCCCAGGTATACCCTGATGTGATATCGTCCCGTCGCGCGTATGCCGCACCTGCAGTTGCGCCTGCAATGACGGCGCCCCCGAGGGCAAGTGCAGCCGGGGCCCATTTGGACCACGCGGACGCCGACGAGGCCTCCGACGTTCCCGCCGTGATCTGGGGCAGGGAAGGATTGGGTGCCGAAGTCGCCTTCTCGGTACCTCCGAAGAACGAGTACACGTCGGTGACGATGCCCCGAGCCGCGCTCGCGTATTCCACGACGCGCGTGGCGTTGTTCTTGAACACGAACGGATGTATGCCAAGGTACTAGAGACGGAGGGTCCATCCACAGCCAAACAGAAATGGTGTGCAGGGAGAACTGACTGGCGTGTCGAACGCGATGCAGGCTACGATCCGAGGCCACAGCGGCGCGTTCCGGTCAGGCCTTGACTTGACGAATTCCAACAAGGCGTCGGATGCCAGCAGCCCGCCCATGCTGGGGACGCCGCCCCGTCAGACTGCCGTGCAAACGACGATGCGGGCCAGGGACGTACCTGTGTCCGCATAGCACAATCTTTAGCCTTCCAGCACCACCACCATTGGCGACCTCTGTCTGGACGGTCAACGTCGTGAGCCAATCCGCGAAGCGCACGACGGCTGCGTCCTGGAGAGAAAAGTAGCAGGTTCAGTGCCACCGCGGTCCGGTGGGGAAACACCAACCAGTTCCCCTCTGGTCTGGCGTCATAGAGTCAATATCACCTTTGGCGGCAATGGGGTGGGTACCATTGACCTCGTAGGCAGGAAAGACGACACACTCGATAGAACAGTCGCGCTCGCTTTCGGATAGGATGTGGTGGAGCCTCGAGGGGAAGTTCTCGAACGTCGACTCCGTTCCTTTGAACCTGCGAGTTCAGAGTGAGCCTCGTTCAGGTCTGTGGTGCGGGGCGCACCCGTGGATGAAGACGACGAGGAGGGACTCCTTTGGCGCACCGGGCTGGTCGCTCTCACCGTCCTTCCGTGCCCCGTTCATCGTGGATTGCACAGTGGCCTATAACAGGCTGGCTCGACAACTACGGTACACATGGCGTCTAACTGAGC
>JBBPKP010000688.1:0-11320 GCA_038089335.1 Boletellus aff. obscurococcineus | reverse complement strand
TCCAGTCGCTCTCACGCTTCTGGAGGTGGCTCTGCCCCTCCTGTTTCCCAGACTCCCCTACGGCTCAGACCTCGGTCCAGCACTCCCGGTGGGCTGAGGCTTGCGATGACTCCCCCTGACAGTGCTCCGAATTCGAATCACCACGATGAACTCGGCCCCCTCCCGCACGGCTGGGAACGCCGTCTCGATGCAACTGGACGAGTATACTATGTCGATCATAGTACCCGTTCTACTACTTGGCACCCTCCTGCTCCCCCTCCAGAAACTCCCTCGCGACATCCATCGTCGTCATCCCCCCAACAATCTCATCCGCCACAATCACCCCCTTCCAGTGGGGTCTATGCCGATGTCCCATTACCGGAGGGATGGGAGGAACGCCGCACTCCGGAAGGGAGACCGTACTTCGTGGATCATCGTGCAAGATCGACCACATGGAACGATCCGCGATCCTCTCAGGTTACCCTCGCTGCCGCGTCAGCATCTGCTACCGCCAATGCTACCCTCGGCCCACTCCCGTCTGGCTGGGAAATGCGCCTGACCTCGACTGGCCGAGTCTATTTTGTCGATCATAATACCCGCACAACGACATGGGACGATCCCCGTTTGCCCAGCAACCTGGATTCAAATGCCCCACAGTATAAGCGTGACTATAGACGGAAGGTGATCTACTTTCGAAGTCAGCCTTCTATGAGATCAAAGGATGGTAAATGTGAACTCAAGTTGCGGCGAGGTCGGGTTCTGGAAGACAGTTTTGCCGCGCTCATGAAGTTTCGTGGCGATGACCTAAAGAAGAGGCTAGTTATCAGATTCGAGGGTGAAGATGGCCTGGACTACGGAGGGGTCTCCAGGTACCACGACTAGTATACTCTTGGTTCATTGCTGATGATTCCATCAGGGAATGGTTCTTCCTGATCTCTCACGAGATCTTCGATCCGTCGTATGGGCTCTTCCAATACTCTGCACACGACAATTACACACTTCAGATCAACTGGATGTCAGGCATCAACCCTGAACATTTGACTTACTTCAGGTTCATCGGCAGAATCATGGGTTTGGGGATATTCCATAGGAGGTTCTTGGATGCTTACTTCGTTCCGAGCTTCTACAAGACGATCCTAAGCAAAAAATCGTCCCTTTCGGACCTGGAAGCTGTAGATGCGGATCTGCATCGGAGCTTGGTCTGGATGCTGTAAGCACCTTTCTCCACTCCAAGATACTTGCTCACAACAGACACTTGGAAATTAGGAACAACGACATTACAGATCATCTCGATGAGACTTTTTCAGTAACTGAAGACCGCTTTGGAGAAATCATTGAAGTCGATCTCCGGCCTGGCGGTGCCAACATCGCTGTTACCGAAGAAAACAAGAAGGAGTACGTTGAAGCTGTCGTCGAGTACCGTACCAAGACCAGAATAAGGGAGCAAACCACTGCGCTCCTTGATGGGTTCAGGGAACTCATTCCTGCCGAGTTGATTGATGTATTTGATGAGCGAGAGCTGGAACTGCTGATTGGTGGCATGTCCGAGATCGACACGTACTTTTTTTTCTGTGACCCAGCAGCAACGCAACTGATCTCGTTGCTCACAGGGATGATTGGATCTCGTACACCGACTACCGTGGTTATGAAAAGACAGACCAAGTCATCGAGTGGTTTTGGCAATGCATCCGGAGCTGGCCAACCGAACGCAAGGCTCGTTTACTGCAGTTTGCAACAGGGACATCACGAGTTCCCGTCAACGGCTTCAAGGATCTCCAGGGGTCCGATGGACCCAGGAGATTCACAATCGACAAATCCGGAGATCCTTCACAGTTACCTCGGAGTCACACTTGTTTCAACAGGATTGAGCTCCCCCCTTACGAAGATTATGAGAGCCTGGAGAAGAAACTAACGTATGCGATAGAGTATGTTGAATTTCACTGCCTGCACAAGGCTACGCGCTGATTCTCGAACCAGGGAAACGGAAGGCTTCGGAGTAGAGTGATGAAGTATTCTTCGTCCTTGACTATGTGATTTTCACTGTCCGTGGTGCTACGGCATCGCGTTCATAATGTGCTGACGAATGTGCCTGTTATTCCTTTAGTGCTCACCTACATCTATGTTTGTTAGAGGTTATGTGCCAACAGATGTATAATTGAAACTAGTTATTACGTTTCGCATCCTGAAGAATATTATAGGTTCAATTGTTCCCGTCAGGCGAGATGCCGTCCTTCGCGAGCCGTCACTGGGCTTCAGCTGGTACGCCCAGTCCAGTGATCGTGCACGTAGCCGTATCCGGCTGCTGCAACCAGGCTCCCGCCGCTTGCAGATTCATTTCACTGAGCGAAATGCATATCTCAGTGACCCAGTACTCCCTAGTTTATCTCTCAAAGCGAGGCTACCTGGCCGGTGACCATGGCACGGCTCGATATCCAGGATGGCAAGCGAGGTCAAACTCGACCTCGTACGCTTCGGCATGGAGGTTATCAGTGAGTGGGTTGCCACTACCTTGAAGCCAACTGGCCGAATCCCGATCCTGCGGAAGACATTCGTGCTGTCAGCGAGCGACCCTTCCACGCTCGACCCGATACGATCACCGGGGACAGCGCATTGACCAGCTTGACACCTCGAAGGCACGGGAGGAGTTGGAGGCCGTGTCTTTCAAAGAAGGCGTCCCCAGCATCTTCTACGAGCGACTGCATGGCGCGGTTAGCAGGGTACTTGACAGACGGGCGCGCCAGGGGTGAGCTGTCAGCGTTGATTCGCTGGACTGCCATGATGTCGCTCAAGTCCTTGAGCTCGTTGCTACCCCGAATGAAAACTAGGTTACTCCCTCGGCTTGTAAGGTGTGTTATTCGTCCAAGATCATGTGCATAAATGGAACTCGTTTTTGATTCGTTGACAGTCGTGATCCATCCCTTGTTTTTACATCGGGGAAACGGATGACCGAGGCAAGAACGTTCAAGTTTCCGCTCTCATCTTGTAGCACATAGATGAGATGCGGCCAGAACATCGATTAGAAGGATCCAAGTGGTTCTTGATCGAGCGCTACGGACACCAACGTATCCGTCACGTTGGCGCGCACGGGAGACATCCGAGTTGGATCGCGTTCGTCCCCGTGTACCGCTCGTCTCGCAGCCTGGAGAGCCTTTCCCCTCTCCGGTTAGCACAGCGTCCATACTCACAGGACCCACGGCCGAACTCAAATTGAAATCGACGGCCGCTTACCTTCTCCGTTCATTCGACCACGGTGCCAAGAGTGCTCCCTACGTCTAATATTACAAGCACCAGCTGGTGTTTTTGATCGAGGCCCGCGTCATCGGCCGCATGCGGAAGTTCAAGCCTGCGAAGTTCGCCGTCTCTCCCTGGCCCAGGCAATACTGCGTCGTCCGGCTTGCTTCGCGCATAGGGCACTTCGCAACCTGCTCGGGGCTCGTCCCGCCCTCGCGTCGGGTCGGGCCGGGGAGCCTATCGCCCAAACCCCGCCTTATCGTTCGTAGCCACCCGTGATCCATGCGTCCGTGTCTGCCGTACTCGCACCCTCCCGTCGATGTACACTCGTGGCGCTCGATCTTCACGGATGAGGCACCGTCTCGGTGTAGGAATTGACGTGACGGCAGCGGCGACCAAAGCAACAGAGGCCCCTCAGAAGTTCAGTGGAGAAGTGCTTCAAAAAAAAGAGGCAGGGGAGGCAAGCATGACTTAAACAAGGCGCACTGCAGAGATGTTCCGTGTGGACGATGACCAGGAGGCTGAAAAGATGGCGTTGATGCGCACTAATAGGGCTGCTACCAAGTTCTCAGATCTGGTCAAAGGCACAGAGGTAATTCACCCAAAGGCGGATGCATCACACTGAAGTTGCGGCTGTTACCACTGGATTCCGCCATGTAGCCCAAGTGTCTGCATTCATTGTCCACTTACACGCAGTCGCAGTCTGCGCACGAGACACAACACTGCCGGTGTCGTCACACAAGCTCACATAGGTCCAATAAGCATGCAGTGCGGTTGAATATATGGCCTGGTACAATCGTACAGAGGACGCCGATCATAGCCGTGCCAGGACTGCGCAATGCGGGGATCATCACTTAATGCCCGGGGTTGCCACCCGACATCATGGACACAGTCGCAGCGACAGGCACATCCGTGTGCTGACCCAGATGCCTGCGACGGACGTCGCCTGGTGTCGCTTCGTAAACATGCAAGGTAGACGAGAGCGGGAAACCAAGCGCGCACCTGGCGTGTAGCGTGGACCGCGAGTCCGACCGCGAGCTGGTCGTGGACAGAGCCTGGCGGCCACGAAGGCGAGCACCACTGGAGAAGTTCAGAAGAAATCGCTCTAACAGGTCCCGGCTACTCACTGATACCAATCGCAATTGCAGGGATGTAGTCTCCCCCAAGGAACGAAATGCACGAACGCGCGAACGAAGCCATGGTGTAAAGAAGAGGCCGTAAAATGAGTGGTAGATAGCTTGAAGGTCGGGATGCAGGGATCGGCAGTTTATACGGTATATATATGCGAAAGGCATGATACGTGCTGGAGAAGTGATGCCCGGTGAGAGCGGTAAGATGTCACACTGTTGGGGAAAATAAATCTTATTATGCCGTTGGCAGTTGGGTGGTACGAGACTTCCATTCCGCAAGCTGATAAGATTAGGTTCTTTCGGGTTGGGCAACTTGATTATTAACCGTGGCCGTGCCAAGGGTCGACGAGGGTTTCCTGTCCATCAGAACCTTACGCCAACAGGCCTAGGCCCCCAGTTCCTTAGTTCCGTGGGTCACGAGCTATCTGAGTGCTACGCCCAGCGTATCATCCTTTGCGGACCATATGGCAGGGGGTCTCCTGGATTAAGTTGGGGATAAGTTAGCGCACACAACCATCCATGTGACCTCTCACCTCCAACTCTCGAATACTTGATTCGATCATTGACATCACACTTTCCCAGCAGAAGGGATATGGATTTACCGGCTTGCCGCATTGTCGCGTTGGGGTTCAGGCACTGATTCAGGAACCGGCAGGGCTGGCGGCCGATGGGAACCGATGACCCCTACCAACAGTAATCTACAGGCAGAGTTTGTTGGTGACGGCAGGGTGACGTGCAGCACGTAGTCGCGACGAGGACGACGAAGCCTAGTAGCCAGCCCTGGTCAGATTGCGACGGACCAAACCGATGAGGATTCAGTCTCCGGTGAGGCGAGCAACGATGGCGCTGGGTTTACAATCAAAGACACAAAATTGGTGCTGGAGGATGAGGCTGATACGCACATCAAACCTGGGCCGTGCAGTGACACTAGATGAGTGGATATATGGGAAGGCGCAGTCAATTCATGGTCAACATCGAAACCACACGAGAACAAAGAGATGTGCGCAGACAGACCTTCGGGAGGCTATGCTGGGACTGATGTCTGGGCAGGTAAACCCAAAGTGAAGGGAGCCTGCAGCAGTACATAATAATCTAGGCTGTCCAAATTATTCTGCAACGGGATGTAATCGCCAAGGAGGCTACCACCCCAAGCTTGTTGCACGTATCCACTGTGCGATTTCCGAGACGGGATACCTGCACAAATGTCTTGGAGTTGCGGCCGCCCACTCCAAAGCCGGGGAGATGGAGATCTCTAGGGGAAAATAACTGCTCCAGGAGAATACGGTGCACGCAAGCGCAGCTGACGTCCATCAGCCTCGACTATCGTGCCCTAATACACCTGATGTTTGACACGGTTTTGTTCATGGGGAGAGTGGAGGCCCATATCGCGGGCAAAGAGGAGTCATTGCTGAGAGTTTTGACCGCAGTAGGCAAAGCGTTTACTGCTCAGAAGGCGGTTGAGAAACGAGTTACGTGGAAGATGTGAGGCATCGGTAGGCAAGAACTTTGGTCACGACGGCTGTTGGGGAGTATCCTGGTTTGTGCGCGAACAGGTCCACCCGCGATGCGCTAGTGGAGAGGATTTGAGAAGGCACAACTTCCGTACTCGCCTTGGATCTTGTGCGAAGTGCCATTGAATCATCCAGAGGAGATACAGGATACTCGGTTCCTGCTGACCAGAACAAGGCGTTCTCGCCGTTGGAAGCTGTCAAAGCTGCTTTTCAATGGCCGAAATTTATGGCCACTACGAGACGATCCGCCGATGTTGGTGGGCTACGCTGCGTCAGCGGCAATGCTGCTCGAGCACGCAGCGTCGTCGTTAGACCGGGACGTGGATGTGCGCGCTGGGTGATTGAAGGTGGTGTGATGTCTTGGTTGCAGGAAGTGGCTGAAATTGCCGCAAGGCGCAACGGAGAGCATTTCGATGAATAGTATGGGTCACATCGTCGGTCCAAGTTGCTCAGCCTAGTTTGTGCGCGCAGTTTCCATTGCATTCCCCTCAGCTGCCGCTATATCGATCAGACTGGCCAAGACGGTTGGGCATGTCACTTTTCAAGAAAAACGATGGTCCGACTTCAGCCCAGAATGATAGTGACAACAGCTGCGGGCTGCATTCTGACTGGCTGCATTGCAAAAATAAACGTACAGTGTAGTACAAATATTGCGTCCATCGCCAGATACATTATAGATCCGATAGGTGAAAAGGAGTCGTCGTAGAGCAGGATGCAAGTGTCGTTTCTGCTGTGAAGTCAGCCTTTCAGGTCTCTCGTCTCATGATGTGGTGTATGGCACTATGTGGCAACTTGTGACAGAGGTCGATGAGTGCAGACGAATTCACGACGATCGGAAACAACCGCACCCAAGCAGCCCTCTGCCGCCCCAGCCCCTCCGAGGGGTAAGTTGCAGCGTCAATTCCTGTCCGTTGCGAAGTACTTGTATGCGCAATTCGCGCTATAATACATCGACTGAGCGGCGTGTTTGGAAAAGCACCACTGGCTAGCTCACGTTTTCACTTCGGCCGACGAGGTCCGCCAAAGGCTCTAGGGAAGAGGCGGAGAGGACGGAAAGGTGGCCAAACTTGATGATGAGGTCCTCACGGCGAAGCCCCTGTTCGATGTGTATCAGCGAAGCAACCGTCAAGAAGACGACGCAGGGGCGGGCGTACCGCATGTGCAGCAGGACTGCCGGGTGCGACGCCGTCTACTTTTGCAAACGGAGAAGGGCTGTGTGTATCCGATGTCGAGGGTGCTGCGGGGGAGGGGGCGAGGGAGGGATCGTAGACCTTGTGCAGTGCTTTTTCGATGTCGTCCATGGTGCGCTTCAGGTCGTTTCGCAGCTCGATTATGCGGGCTCGAGCGGAGCGAATCGCATAGATGTCGAGGTCGGCGCGAGGAAAGCCGTGTGGATCGACGAGGGGGGTCGACATGTCGCAGTTGTTTTCTGCGAGAACGGCGAGCTGCGAGCGTATCTCTGCCTCAATGGCCTCTCTGGCGCGAACCAGCGCGTGCGCTTGTTCTCGTGGATCCATGATGAAGCAAGTCAATTACATAAGTACAAGTACATCGCCTACGCTGAGACCACCCTGCCGTCGACCACCTGCACAGAGTCAAGTATCTTGATCGCCTCCTTCGCCGCCTTGATTCCGCTCGCCAACATCGCACCAAAGGTCGGACCCATGCGATTCGCGCCATCGTGTTCAGACAGCTCCATGCCTGCCCATCCACCGTCACGGCGTCAATCTGGTCGCTATCCACGCACTCACCTGTCATGATAAGCCCAGGGGTCACCTCGCGCGTGCCATTAACGATCGCCGGCTCGGCACGGTTCATGTCCAAGCCTCTCATGTTGCCGAGCTCCTTCAACAACCCTGCGCTGACGAGTCGCTTGGCCGAAAATGCGCCCATGGGACCGTCGTGGCCGGTCGCGGAGATCACCACGGGAGCAGTGATCGTGTTGGGGTCCATGCAAGACTGCGTGTCGTGGTTAAGCGAGACCAGGGTCCAGTTGGTGACAACGCCAGAGACACGCTGGCGGCCCTGGAAGTCTGTGCGGATGATGAGGTCTTCGACCGCAGTGGCATTCATCAGCACGACGTTGGCAAGCGCCAGGACCCGGGATAGGATCGTGGACGTGAAGAGGGCGGCATGCTTGACCACCACGAACGCGCCTTCGTCCTCGTACGGGACACCGATCTCGCGCAAGAATCTGTCCGCTGGCTTGCGGATAACCTGGTGCGGGCAAGGGCTTGGCGGCGTCAGTGCCCGGGGAGAGGTGTGCTCACCATCGGCGTCATCAGCTGGCCACCGAGCCAAGCGCCGCCTCCTGGAGCGACGTTGGCTTCCAGGATGGTGACCTTGATGTCCGGTCGGCTCGTCGCGAGGTGGTAGGCGCAGGACAAACCGGCACTCCCGGCACCCACGATGACCACGTCCGACACGGCTCGTTCGTACATGGTGTTGAAGTAGCTGGGTGCGGACGGGTGAGCTCCACTTTGCACGACCGTGCAGAAAAGGCCGACCGTTTGATCATCGCCCGCGAGACTTGGGCCTCCTCGATGGGGGCGAAGCGATAGTTGCCCTCGTAGTCCTCGCAGACATCGTAATGGGGCGCAGCGAGCGCATTCTTTTTGCTGGCGGGAAGGAGATCGACAGAGTCTGGGATCGTCGCGGCGGGGGGAGCCATGATAGTCCAGATGGGGTTTCGCACGGGGTTTTATGAGCTGGCTTATCAGAAAATCTAATCAGCAGCTTGTCGCGAGCGTACGTCACCTTTATAAAATGCGCATGCTCGACTCCCGACCTACTTCGCTCCCGCTAACATGGTGTCCCAGAACTTCGTGCTCGAGCAGGACCCGCTCTCCCTCGAGCGCATCCGCTCCATCCTCGTCCGGCTCGAGGACACCATCATCTTTGGTCTCATCGAGCGCGCCCAGTTCGCCCACAACCCGCGCATGTACGCCCGCGGTGCCTTCCCCGAACTCAAACAGCTCGATTTCGATGGCAGCTGGCTCGAGTGGTTCTTGAGGGAGACCGAAACCTTCCACGGTCCGTAGTGCTGCGCGCAGCTCGTCCGCATACTCAGGTTACCTCCCACAGCCAAGGCTCGCAGATATACCAGGTATGGCTCCGTCCTCTTTCCCAGCCCTTCTCAATCTCCCACAGTCCCGACGAATATCCGTTCACGGGCGATCTTCCCGCGCCCGTCCTGAAGCCGCTCGTCTTCCCAAAGATCCTCCACCCGAACAACATCAACGCGAACCCGTCCATACTCTCATTTTACACCCGCGCCATCGTGCCGCGCATCACGAGACGTGCCACCTTGGCCCTCGCCGCGTTCAAGCGTCTCAACGGCGTCGCTGGCGACGACGAGTTCGAGGACGACGGCAACTATGGCAGCGCCGCTACCATCGACATCGAGGTTCTTCAAGCCATCAGTAAGCGTGTTCATTACGGTATTAATTCCGCCTGGCGTTCCCCTCCCCGACCGTTCGCTGATGGCTATTCAGGGAAATTCGTATCGGAGTCCAAGTTCTCCGCTGACCCTGCCGCGTTCATTCCGCACATTCGCAAGCCAAACAGGCCTGCCCTCGAGAGCCTGATAACGAAGCCCGAGGTGGAGCGCAAGTTGCTCTCGCGTCTTCGCAAAAAGGTCTCCATATACGCCCAGGATCTCGATCCGGATGGCAACCCAACCGCCGACTCCCATGCGAACGGCGTTGCCAAGATAGATGTGGACGGCGTCGTGGACCTGTATGAAAGCTATGTCATCCCCCTCACCAAGGAAGTCGAGGTGTGCCCATCACACCGATCCCGCGACCGATCCCGACTGACACCCTCAAGGTCGACTACCTCTTGCACCGATTGGATGGTTTGTCGGAAGAAGAAATCGACCGTCTTGCGGGCTGCCACGCATGTTGATGCCATTCATGCTGTCCTCGTGCACACGGATCTTGTGAACATAGACTTGCTTCCACATTTCCAGAAGCAAGATTCATCAGACAAACGTGTTACAAGTACGCGATCGGGTAAGTAATCGAACACGTATATAGGAGTGAAGCAAGAAAACCAAGGATCCGTACAAGGCCATGGTATCACATATAGCGCTGTAAAAGAAAGAAAGAAAAGTCTCCCCGAGTCAAATAAATGAGAGCTGACAAGAGATCCATAAGAGAAATGGCGATAAGCAAGAACATAGCAGCTCGGAAGACGCTAGATATATGCTACAATCCGAGATCTATGTCGGTGCATCAACACGCATTTTCCATCAGGAGAGCGCGGAATAGCCCACCTTCAAGAAGACGCTTCGTTTCTTCCGGACCTATGGATCGTGTAGCACGTTTTGCCAGAAGCTTCTCAGTCCTGTATTTCTCATACAGAACCTCTCGAGTGTGGACCTTGAGGACCTGCCACATCGATCAGTCGCATCCTCTCACGGCATGCAGTCACGTAAAGTATTGCAAACAGACCTTCATGTGCGTCAGCAACACGGCTGTTCGAAGCGCAGCAAAATCGCAATGTTCAGGGTTTAATACGTCAACGGTTCCCCATCGGAACTTGCGCGTGAACACGCCTCTGAGACTCTCTTGGGGAATAATGGATGCAGCCGACTTTCGAGATACCACGAGACTGTGCGTCGTGGTTACCTCGGTAGGGCTCGAAGTTGCTTCCGCATCTTCATGACTATGCGAACACTCGGAGTCGGCGGTCGCGACGTGCGGTTTCTGGTGCGAACCCGACATCTCCGGGGTGATAAGGGCAAACGGGAGCAGGCTGTCGAGGCCAACTTTCGTCACGACCTGGGCGGAGAACCGGATATTTGCCACCGTTTCTTCCTCCATCTCGTCAGGGTACTGAGGCTCCCGCTCGTCCAGCGCGATGGACGAGAGATCCCGATGCGAGCGGGAGCGGGAGCGGGACCTGCGAGCCCCTTTGAGTGTGATCACGGTACGTGCCACCCTCTCCTTCTCCGTGTCGCCATCAGTGGCGCCGTGAGACTCGCCATTCTCAGCGTGGTGCACTGCTCCGTTCACTCCATGGTGTAGACCGTTGGTCGCCTTGTCCTGGGAGGATGGCTGTGGGCGGCGCTCCTCTCCAGGCTTGGCTGCGGTAAAAACGCCAAAGTCCAGACCAGCGTGGCGCAGCCCTTTCCACACAGCCGCCTTCACCGCAAACAAGCTTGCGTCCGTGAGAGAATCCGCCTTGGCGATGACAGGGAGCACGTTGACACGCGCCGAGAGGCGGCTGATCACGCGCAGCTCGGCGGGTGATATCACAATGTCGCCGGAATACTCGTCGAACTGATCGGCGCTCATAAACGGAGAGATGGTCGCCTCGGAAACGCTCCTCTCGTGGAGCTGCCCGCGGGCGACCCTTCTCGTCAGCGTGGGGTCGACCATGAAGATGCACCTGGCAGCAGTCAGACGGGCGTACGGGCGACCGGGTTCGCTTACAGGTGCACATGCTGATCCCCCCTGCTCTCCC